>JAQQSV010008304.1:0-13803 GCA_028646515.1 Pseudochirops corinnae
AAGAAGGCCCTTTCCTCGGGTATTCAATACTGAGATGATTTCTTAACCTTGTTGTAACTTAAGGGTGGATGGCCTTTTGTGTTCTCCTGCCCCTTTTGAGATTCAGGGGTGGGAAGCCTTTGAGTTTTTTTGTGCTCTGTGATTGACCAAATGAATGTACTTTGTTTAAGATTGGAGACTAATATCCATTTGAGAAGAGACTTTGACTGACTAAATGAATGTACTGTCTAGGGGTGGAGTAGTACCAGGATTGAATTGAGAACTTACTTGCTAAATGAACAAGTTACACTGTATTTTGACTTTCTCTGTTCTGTGCATGTTTGCTGAATAAATGGGGTATGCTATGCTGGTAATCTGAAACTTGGAAGTTGCCTTTGCTTGGCATTACACCTTTACAGTCACTGGTCTGTGCAAGTTTCATCCAGAAACTGTCATATATACAATGAGTGCATCATACTCCATTTTGTTCAAAATTAATTTTAAAATGTACTATTCAAAATTCACAAAACTAAATAAGTGTAAAAAACATTAGAATAAACTTAGAAATGGGTTTTTTTTATAAGAATGTAGCATTTATACTTCTGAAGTTATTAAAGCTTAAAATTGAACTGAGCCTTTTAAGTGCCTTCTATTTCTATGCCCAGCACTTAGTACAATGACTGGCACATAGTTGTTGTTCATTTTCCAATTCAAAGAGGACCAATGACATCATGAGGGTGATATCTTGACTCGTTCATGAATTGGATTTAAGTGAGGCAGAGTTGCACAAGGTCATCAGCCTCACCCTCTCTTTCAGAGTCATCAAAGTCCAGTGGCAAGATGAAAGTCAAGACAACTGGCAACAGCCCAGATACAGTGGATACTCTTGGCATCTTCAATGTCTGACCAAGCTCTCAGCGCTCCACAGTACCTACTTCAGCTTCTTTCATGGCTTTTGGAACAAATTGTTCTCATCTACCCATTCTGCTGGGGGGGAAGTCCACATGCTTGGAGTAGACATTCCCCTAAGTCACCAGCACTTAATAAATGCTTGTTGACTGACTTGACTTGATTTGGCTTGGCTTGAGGTCTCTCCTTATTACAATCCATCCTCCACTCCACTACCAAAAGGATTTTCCTAAAGTATAGATCTAACAATGTCACTTCCCTATTCAATAAACTTCGGTGGCTCCCCATTACTTCTAGAAACACATATTAAATCCTTTGTTTGGCATTTAAATTTCTTCACAACATGAGCTCTTCCTATCTTTCCAATCTTCCTACATTCTATTCCCATGAACTCTATAATCTAATCATATTGGCCTATGTGCTATTCCTTTCACACAACACTCATCTCCCATCTCCATGCCTTTCTACTGGCTACCCTCCTACTTGGGATGCCTCCTCTCCCATCTGCCAGGTCTTAGAATCCCTGGCTTTCTTTAAGAGTCAGATCAAGCTCTACCTCCTCCAAGAGGGCTTTCCTGATCTCTCCAATTGCTAATACCATCCCTTCCATTATTATTTCCTCTATTCTATATGTATAATTTTCTGGATTATATATATATAATGTCTTCTCTACTAGATTATAAGTTCCTAACAACCAATCACAATTCAAGAGGACTGATGATGAAGCATCTCCTAACAAGGAGTGTTAAGAAGAACACACACACATATATTTTTGTACTTGGCCAATGTGCATGTGCACCCACCCACCCACCCACACACACACACCCACACCCACACACACACATATACATATATATAAACATACATTTTTTGTACTTGGTCAATGTAACCAATTTATTTTCCTTGACTGTGTATATTTTTTCTCAAGTGTTTTGTTCTTCCCCCCCAATGATGGGGGGAGATGGGAGGGAGAGAAAACAGATTTTTGTTAATTGAAAAAAATTAATTTTAAAAATAAAGTGAGTTCCTCAAGAGCGAAGAGTGTTTTTGCTTTCTCTTTTTTTCCAGGGTTTTACACAGGGCCTGGCACACAGCAGTTGCTTAATAACTGCCAATTATTTGATCATCTGAGCTCCTAAGCAATTGTGAGAACCCCAGGTTAGACATGGGGTTCTCTGATAACCCAAAGTTTGAAAGTTCTGTAATCTATCCTTCTAAAGAGAGAAAGAGGAGTTTCTGAGCAGTGATAACCTCAGAATTACCTCTTCGGCAACCTCAAAATCAAGAGTTCTGATCCAGCCTTTTAGAGGAAAAAGGGGGGATTCTCTAGTGGCACCAGCTTCTTGGGGAGAACAAGAGCATGCATTTGTTCCTCTCTCACCTCACAGCTGGAGGAACATGAAGGGAGTAAAAGCACAGCATGGGGGAGCAAAAGATCTGGATGTTGCCTTCTGCTATTTATGGAGATTCATTTGGATCATGTGAGTTTGATGGGAAAGGGGTTGCCTCTTTTTTTTTTGCTTTTTTTTTTTGGAGGGTGAGGGTGGGGCAATTGTGGTTAAGTGACTTGCTCAAGGTCACATGGCTAGTAAGTGTTAAGTGTCTGAGGCTACATTTGAACTCAAGTCCTCCTAACTCCAGGGCCAGTGCTCTATTCACTGTGCCACATAGCTGCCCAGGGGTTGCCTCTTTAGCAACCTCAACTCTACTTCCCTTCTGGGAGAGTCCAAGTCCTCAGATTAGTACTTCAATTATAGATGGTTCTGTGGGTTTCTGGGTTCAAAGTAAGCCTTTATTCCCCCAATTGTCTTTACAATAGCACTTTTTGTGGTAGCAAAGAATTGGAAAGAAGGTAGATTGCCTATTGACTGGGGAAAGGAATGAAATGGAGTATCACTGTGTGGTAAGAAACAATGAACGTGGTGATACAGAGAAGCATGGAAAGACATACAAACAGATGCAAAGTGAAGTAAGCACAATGAGGAAAAGAATGTACACAATGACCACGATGCTATAAATAGAAAAGAAATAGAATGTACATAGAAAAGAACAAGAACACAATGGCTGAAACAATGTTGGGAAAATTATAATGATCAAGCCTGGCCCCAAAGGGATGATACATGAAAATACTGCCCTCAGCACCACCACCTCCTCTTCTTACTCCTCCCCTCCTTTTCCTTCTTCCTCACCTCCTCCTTCCTCTCCTCTTCCTCCTTTCCCTCCTCTTCCTCTTCCCCTTCCTCTCCTCTCCTCCTCCTTCTTCTTCTTCAGAACTGGTGGACCACATGTACATAACTCTCCATGTAACACAAACCTTTTTAATGCATTCATTAATATTACTGAACTTTTTTTCTTCTTTATTATAAGGTATAACTCTCCGGGAGGTAATGAGATAAAGAAAAGAGTGGTAAATGTAGGTGATGCAAAAGAAAGCAATAAAAATAATTTTAAAATAATGAAGCATAAAAATAGATTTTTTTAAAGAAAGAGAAGAGGCCTCACAAGAATGTCAGCAAGGTACTTGTCTAGCTACTCCAAGTGTGTCTCCTTTCCAGGGGAGTCCAATTGTATGAATTTGTGGGGTAAAAGTGAGGGTCACTGGAAGGTTGGGGAATGCTTATCTAGAACAATAATTCACTTTTCTTCTTAATGTAATACAGGAGTATAAAGCTGAAGGCCCATATGCATCTCTTGGGGAGTGAGGAGAGAGATGGGGGAGGAAGGAGGAAAGGAAATAAGCATTTATCAGTCAACTACTGTGTGCCAGGTACTGTGCTGAGATCTTTACAAATATTATCTCATTTGAGTTCTCACAACAACCCTAGGAGGTAGGCACTTTTATTATACCCATTTTATAGTTGAGGAAACTGAGGCAAGTTAACATTGAAATGACTTGTCCTGGATCATATAGCTAGAAGTAGGCATGGAGGAGAACCTCATGGGAATGTTTCAGTAGTTGCTTCTCCAGCAACCCCATGCTCTTTTCCCTTCCAAGGGGAATCCAAACCACAAGGTGGCACTATGAGGCTGGAGCCCTGGATGAAAACTGGATCGGACCACCATGGGAGGAGAAGTCTATCAACTCTTTATGAGCAGCTTTATGCATTTCAGTAGGGTGAAGTAAAGACTGTCCCAGACCCCAATGCATGCATTGTTACTTGAGTGATTACACGGTGCTGGGGAACCCTTTTACCCACATTTACACTGGAGCTAGAGTCAAGCTATATTCTGAGATTTCCCAGAAGTAACTCTGGGTAGGACAAAACAAGCCCCAAAGATACTCTTTTAGAGGAGTTGCAGCCAAAACTGAATCCAGGTCCAGAGCTTGAGGCATTAAACCACAGGTTACCCATGGGTACCAATGTAGCATTAGGCATTCCAATAGTTATCGTTCACTCCTTACCATACAGCTGGCCTCCCTCCTTTTACAGTCATATATCTCTTTGATGATATCTTTTTGCTGTTGGTTTTTTGCATGTATACATATTTCATCATCAATAATATGCTGCTGCCTACTTATGCCCACTACGTATCTTGCCATGGTCCTTTGGGTGACCCATAGTTCTGATTCTTTGAAGAATGTGCTATTATAAGACTCACAGCCATATGACAACATCAGAAGAACATAGATATTCAAGATGGATTGTTATTATTACTTCTATTAAATTTAAAAGAAGCCTTTGTGAAGGCAGAGGAACATGGTCATTCACTCATGTGGGAACAAGAGTGGGAGAGAACAGTATCATTTGGCAAGTAAACTTAGGTGTCCTGGTCCTAGAGACTCAGGGACTTGACTAGAAGTCCTGATTATCCCCTGAATCTATTCTATCCTGTGCCATCAAACTATCAAATAAAACTAGTAGGTGGGGTCCAGGTAGGTCACAGTAGGTTGCCTTATTTGGAGATAGTAACTGCTCATCATTACTATCTGAGCAAATAGTAGCACTTTATCCCTCCATAACCATTAAGTACCCAGACACAATGCCTCCTGCTTCAAGAGGTTGACCCAGGACGAGGGACTCAGAAAGCAGTCCAAGTGCATTCTTGATATGAGGAATGCAGGGTCATTGTGAGGATCAAATGAGATACTATTTCTAAAGAGCACTTAGCAGAGGGACTAGCACATAATAGGCATTATATAAATGCTTATTCCTTCCCTCCCTTCCATCTGGAAATGAGACAAAGAAATGTGAGTTGTCAGGTCCATGGGGAAATTATAACCAACTTATCGGTCGAAACAGATAGCCCAATGTCCCTAATGCTTTTACTCCTTCATCCCTGAGTTTGGAAAGAGAGTGGACTGACGGCACCTTTCATCATAAGACCGTAGAGAATGAAGAGCCTTGGTCAGCTGGTACTTCCTCTATCCTATGGCTAGCAAACAAACCTCCACCTTCCTTTTGTGACTGAGTCCGATGAAACAAACCCCTCTTTCTTCTGCTTTCTTCCTTTCTTATCCTCTTTCATCTATCTTATTTCTTGTCCATCACTACCCTTTCAAGAGGTCCTCTTCCATTGGGCTCTCTGGAACCCCTCTTGTATCATTAGCAAAGTTTCCTTCATTGTATACTTCTTCTGTCTTAGTCTTTCCATCTTTTTGTGCTTATGGAAACCCATCCAGAAAAAAATGAATCCCTAGTGACTTCCTCTAGACCAGTGGTTCTCAACCTTCCTAATGCTGGGATCCTTTAATACTTGTATGTGGGCATATCTGCATGTGGGCAGACCCACCTGGAGATAGAACAATGTCTTGGTTCCTAAGACCATCGGAAATATGTGTTTTCTGATGGTCTTAGGTGACCCCTGTGAAAGGGTCATTCAACTCCCAAAGGGGTTGTGACCCACAGGTTGAGAACTGCTGCTCTAGACTGTGTCCCCCTGACCTATCCGGTCAGAAGTAGACTCTACTTCCAACCTATCCCTCTTCTGTGACCACTCAGGAAATCCCCCTAAACCTGTGGTTCCCAAACTGTTCTGTGAGTGCCCCAAACTCAGAGAGGCACCTTGCTGTACTTCAACTTTTTTCTGAGAAACAGAGTAAAACTCATCCCTGTTCAATCAGCCCCAACTCCATTATATCTTTGTAAAGTATTGCTATGATAAAAAGGAAGTATTCTACCATATGAAAATCAGTGTGTGATAGGAAATGAAGCTGAATCCAAATTGATTCCAAAGTTTAAAAAATTATATTGTGCCCAACTGGCTTGACTCTCCCAATTTATAAGTAGTTGCAGTAATTTAAGAATGAAATTAAATATAATTTTTTTCTCTAAATTTCTGTGGATTATTTTTTCAAACAGCCACTCAGTTGTTAGGACATAAATTGTTATTAAGTTGTTTGTACCTAGTTACTTAGTAACAGAACTGTTAAGTATTTCTTTTGGCCTAGGGATGCCTTGAAAAATTTACTGAGACACTAAATACTCAGTGAACTGAGAAAGTTTGGGAACTTTGTCTTTAAACCATACCCTATGCTCCCTTTCAATGCAATGAAACTTGGTTCCTACTTTACTGAGAAAATCAAAGAAATCTGCTATAACCTTCCTCTTTTCCCTTACTCCAAACTTCAAATCCCCTCCACATTGGTCCCAATTCTCTCCTGATTTTCTTGGGTCTTTGCCTTTTTTTTTTTTGGAGGGGGAAGGCCAGGCAATTGCGGTTAAGTGACTTGCCAGGGTCACATGGCTAGTCAGTGTTAAGTGTCTGAGGCCAAATTTGAACTGAGATCTTCCCAGGGCTGGTGCTCTATTCACTGCACCACTTGGCTGCCCCCTTTTCTCCAATCTTTAAGGAAGAGGTGACTTCTTGCTGAGAAGGTCAAACCTTCTACTTGGAGGCCTTGGATTCTGTCCCTGAAAGAGAAGGCCTGCCTTTTTTCTCTCATTATCTTACTGATCCCTAGTCTCTCCTTGTTTCCTGGTTCCTCCTCTCCTGCCTACAAACATATACAGGCTTTCCCTATCCTTAAAATCTTTACAAATTATATATCAATATTTTTAGCTAGTGTCAAAACCTGGAATCCCATCTCTCATCTCTGTCTCCTTGCACAGGCTGTCACCTGAGCCTGGTATAGACTCTCTCCACACTCGTAATTCTTAATACTTTTTTGTTTCCTTCAAGGTTAAGCTCAGGTGCCTTCTCTTATGTGAAACATTCCCAGGTTCAACCCCCCAGCCCCATCCCTTCCCAGTTGTTAGCATTCTCTCCCTCTTTAAATTATCGTTTGTTTACTTATCTATGCATACACTGCATATTCTCAGCAGAAAGTAAGGTCCTTGAGAGCAGGAACTGGTTTGTTCCCATCTTTGTATTCTGATCACCCATTGCAGTGCCTTGAACATAATAAATGTTGCATGCTTAATAAATGTTTGTTAAGTTGAGTTCAATTCTGTCTCATTAACTTTAGCCCAGTATTATGGCCTATGGTCCTTTCTCCCCTCATAATTCTATGTGTTCTATATGCCATCTGGGTTTTCATCCACATCAAAGCTTCCCATGTAGATTATAAATGGCTAGAGGATAGTTAGTTTATGTCATGGTCCACTGCCCTGAGCACACAGTCATTCTACTATGTAAAGCTGCGAGCAAGGTTTTACCAAAGTCTTGTGGGTAATGGTCATCTGAGTTTTTCAAGATTTCCTACATTCTATGTTGATGCTCTAAGCTACTTATATGTGACTCTCCCTATGGTGCTTTAACCTCCTCATTCATCTGACCTACCTGGTAACCCCTTGTATTATTACTGAGACTTCCTTTAGCATTCTATAAATATACTGTCTCCTCCATCAGCCTGCGAGTTCCCTAGGGCAAAGACAGTATCTGTTCTTCTCCATAGGAGTGTGGTACAAAGGAAGGTATATTAAAATTGGAGTCCGAGACCTGGGTTCAAATCCCTGTGTGACCCAGGGCCAGGATCCTTTTAGCTCTCAATCTCTGGTATTAGCATATCCTATAGAGAAGGGACGAGAGTAAGCATTTACATAATGCCTTATATGTGCCAGGAACTAGGCTAAGCACTTTAGGAACATTATCTCATTTGATCCACACCACAAACCTACAAGGTAGGTCTTGTCATTCCCATTTTACCATTGAGAAAACTGAGACAGACAGAGGCCTTGCCCAGCTAGTAAGCTTCTGAGGTCAGATTTGAACTCATGTCTTACTAACACCAGAGGTAGCACTCTGTCCATTGTACCACCTGACTGGCCCAGTATAATCCCAAATGGCCTAGTATAAAGTAGAAATGCTCCATGGCATGGACTTTTCTCTGTAGATAATCCCTGCCCCATCATCAGTACACAGATTAGTAAAGAGGAATTTGGCATCACTGTCTTTATTTATTTATTTATTTTTGGAGGTGGGAAGGCAGGGCAAGTGTTAAGTTACCAGGTTAAGTGACTTGTCCAAGGTCACACAGCTAGTTATGTGTCTGCAGCTGAATTTGAACTCAGGTCCTCCTGACTCCAGGCAGGGCTGGTGCTCTATTCACTGTGCCCCCTAGTTGCCCCACATTGTTTTCATTTTTAATCAATAGATTGGTCTTACCTAGATTAATTTGCTTCTTGCAATGTTGTTCAATCCTTATGCTTAGATGGGGTTAGAAGACAATTGGAGGAACAATGCATGTAGAGTGTTCCAAGGGGATTGGACTAGATTCCTTCTCAGTGAACTGATGATGTCTCAGCCTTACTCCTCTGGGTCAGGCCAGAGGCAGGGCCCAGCTAAGGCTCCAGCTGAGCAAACTTGATGATGCTGATCTACTCTTCTTAGTTTGGGGGCACCTGGGTGAGACAGTCAAGTAGTTCATACATGAGTAGAATCAGAATTGTGATGTGAATGGGACAAAAATAAGAACTGGGCAGACAGGTTATAGATCTAGGTCTAGAAAGGCAAGTGGGCAGAGATGGCATCAAGAGTGGAAGCCAGGTCAAAGCTATAAATCACAAGGTCCAAATGGGGCTGAAAGAAAAGCTAAAGAAATCAGTAAGTTACAGCAGTCTAAGGCAGACAGAATGATCTTAATTCCTTGACCTCACCAAGCTTCTTGAGTACAGGTGAATTTTAAGCTTGGCCATATGTGGTTGGGTCCTTTCCTCTACCCTTGTCAAAATTCCTTTCAACTAGAGTGTTGAATCACTACTGCCTCCTTCATTAATACCTACAGCAACCAGGGTAGATTGACTCTATATTCATAATATTTATTATCTCTGCTGGTAGATCACCCAGCTAGGCTTCCCTAGGTGTACTCCTCTCTGTAGCTTGACTCTCAACTTTCTGGGTTAGTCTTCTCTTGAATCCATAGCTAATTCTCTCTTGAACGTAGAGGTGACTCTCTTCTCTGCTGCCAGAGGTCATGTTCTTTGAAGCTGCTTCCTGCCAAGAATGCTGATCTTCTATGTCTCCACAGAAAGTGTATCTCTACTCTCTGCTGGATGCCTTAAATTCCAGAAACACCCAACTGTCTCCAGGGCTGTGCCCAATATTTTCTGAACCAATAGTTAGTTGCCCTTACAATTCAGAGAATTCTGGCTTGGAAACATCTTTGTTCTTAGCAAGTCAATGGGGCAGCTAGGTGGTGCCATGGATAGAATGCCAGTCTTGGAGTCAGGAAGATCTGAATCCAAATCTGGCCTCAGACACATGCTAGTTGTATGATCCTGGGCAAGTCACTTAATCCCGATTTACCTCAGTTCCTCATCTGTAAAAGAAAAAAAAATGGAGACACATTGGAGAATAAAATGGCAAACCAATCCAGAGAAAACTCCATGGACTTTTGTCGTGTAAAGTTGGACATGACTGAACAAGAACAAACAAGACAATCCCTCTTTACCTTTGTGATCTATCTACCCCCCCCCCCCTTACTTTTTGTGATTACATCAACTAACTAGGGGCAGGGGAGAGTGGGTATGGGAAGGAAGTCAAGAGAAACCAAATCCTTTGCTACTACATATATTTCAGAAAAGCTGCTAGTTCCAAACACTTGGTCAGATGACTTGTCCTAGTGATTAACACACTATTCCGTGGACATTGTTTTATTAGGAAGGCACACTCAACTCAGGGATGAGAAGGCAGGAAGATTTTTCATTGTTCTTGAAGTCACCAAAGGTGTGGCCCATTGAAACTTCCAAAAACAAAACCAAAAACTATCTGGGCCATTTTCATTTCCCATAGAAGAGTTTCTATCTCCTAGGATTACACCTTGTTCAGAGAAGCCAAGACATGTCAGACTAGCACATGCTATAACCTGTATCTCCAATAGGATGTACCTCCAAATGATGCTAATAAGCCAAAGGCTGTCCATAAAGAAAGAACCTTAAGAAGTATATCCTGTAATGTGGAGGGAAGAGGAAGCTCCCCAAGTGACAGGGAAGACCTTTTTCAATGTAGAATATAGCATCCCAATATTGCCAATGGTAGAGTTAGAGAGGAGGAAAGAGCACTAGAAGGTTCACTTCTCGCTTCTGATACCTACTAGCAATGTGACCCTGAAAAAGTTAACCTGAGTCTGAGTCTCTTCATCTACAAAATGGGGGTGCTATGAAGAAGTACTGTGTGAATTTCTACATAGATCAGTCAGCCATTCAACAAGCATTTATTATGTGTACTATGTGTAGGCACTGTGCTAAATGTTGAAGATGCAAAAAAAGGCAAAAAAATAAGGTCCCTGTTCTCAAGATGCTCAGTATAATCAGAGATTACAGGTGAGCATGTAAGTAACCATGTACATACTCATACAGTTGAAGTGAAAGGTAATTACGAGCTATATTATTGTCCAACTTTGGGCTGCCACAATCCAAAGGCCGTGAAAAGGGAAGTTATTCCCCTTTATGTACTCTGTTGCAGCCAAACTGGTTTACCCGCTATTCCCCCTGGATCATTATCCCATCTCCCACCACCATGCTTTTTCATAAGCTATCCCCTCTGCCTGGAATTCACCTCTCCTCACTTTTGCCTCTTTTTTTTTTTTTTGGAGGGGGGAGGGCAAGACAGTTGAGGTTAAGTGATTTGCCCAAGGTCACATGGCTAATAAATGTTATATGTCTGAGGCTGGATTTGAACTCAGGTCCTCCTGACTCCAGGGCTGGTGCTCTATTCACTGTGCCACCTAGCCACCCCCTCACCTTTGCCTCTTAAGATCTCTGTCTCTCTTCAAGGTTCAGCTCATTTGCCACTACCTCTGAGAAGCCTTTCCTGATCCCCTTAATTATAAGGGTTTTCTCTCTTCAGATAGTGATGCATAGTTCTTTGCTTTCATCTTGTATCCCCCTACTGATCCCCATCAAAGTATAAGCCTCTAAAGAAGAAAGGTTCTTTGTTTTTCCTTGTATCCCTCAGGATCCCAAAAAGTGTCTTGTACACAGCAGACGCTTCATAAATACTTGTTAGATTATTGGAGTTCTCAAGTCAAAAATGAGACACCTAGAGCCTGGTCCTTCCCTTCTCCCTTCCCTTTCCTGCACCCAGCACATACAAATGGTTCATATGTATAATTAAACTTTACTCAACTGCATACAATTGAAAGGAGTCATAAGCATAATCTCATTCTGTCCAATTCTCACATGTCAGGAATCTCCTTCTCATTGAACAAAGATGGAAGAAAGAAGCGACCAGAGCCATGAAGTCATTGAAAGCTAGGCCCGTCATGTAGTTATAGGCAGTGAAGAGATCTATAAGTATTAAGAGAAAGAGAAAGGATAAGTGATGTAGGTGCAGAAGTAGCCATGCAGGCAGCCCAGCATGGGTGATACTCCTCCACTTCATACCTCTCACGAAAATAATGAACAAGGAGATAGAAAAGCCAGCGGCAGAAATGACTGAGGCGGGTGATTTGTTTGATCTAAGCCATTTGCGTTATGGTAGCTTGGATAAGTTCTTATGGTGCTATTGTCATGCAAGTTTTTGGTGTGAAGAGGAATGAAGACTAGGGGACTTCTTTGACCGAGATTGGCCTCAGTTTTCTATCTCCTCTTACCCTCTGTAAGTGTGTTTGTCCTCTTGGTGTTCTGGATCTATAAATGCCTGATGTTCAACCCAAGCTCGTCATTTCTTTCTATTCCCAACAGAGACTTCTGTATGTTATGCGTTTAATGTTTGTTGATGGGTTAACTTTGGGGTGTCTTGGTGACCAGAGGAGACTGGATGATTAACTAGGACTGGTCAGATCATAAATGGAGGCTATGGATGGTAAAAACCCAGATATAGGCTTGGCTAGCTGGATACATCTGAAAATGTGTCTTTGAGATTATTTCTGTTGTTGAAAGGGGCTGCTAGATGGGGCAGGAAGACTGATCTTCCTGAGTTCAAATCTGGCTTAAGACACTTACTAGATGTGTGACCCTGAGCAAGTCACTTAACTCTGTTTGCCTCAGTTTCCTCAACTATAAAGTGAGCTGGGGAAGAAAATGACAAACCACAAGAGTGTCTTTGCAAAGAAGACCCCAAATAGGGTTACAAAGATTCATATACAACTGAAATGACTGAACAACAACAGCAAACCATGGTTGAGAATTAATACTCTAGAACAGAGGTGGGGAACCTGTGGCCTCGAGGCCTCTGCTCTAGAAGAAAGGAGTTCATTCAAATCATGACTTTGGTTTGCTTATCTCTAAAATCAAGGAGTTGAACTAAACGAGACCTGAACTTCCTTCTAAACTCCAATGACTTTGTACTTCATGTTTAACATGCTGAATAGAAGTTTCATGCTCTAAAGACACTACTCATGGTTCATGTAATGCACATATCATCACAACCTAGGTGTTCCCTACCTCGTAGCTATGTGCCAATAAAATCTGAGTAGGAAACTGGGATTAGTGGACTCATACTCTCCCAGAAATTCTTTGTGATCTGTCTGGTGTTCTATTTTAAGTAAATGTCCTTTTGCATTACTATGATGTCATGTGATTAAATTGGATTAGGTTGAAGAGATCCATTGATATTTTTGAATGTACAATTGGATCCATTCTAGGAACTTAAATGTGGCAGCAAGGCACAAACTTGTTTGAGCCCCATGACAATTCTTCTTCCTCCCTTCCTTCCTTCCTTCCTTCCTTCCCTTCCTTTCTTCCTTCCTTCCTTCCCTCTCTTTTTCCTTCCTTCTTTCCTTCCCTTCTTCTCCATCTCCCTATCTTACCTAGTCTGGAAGTATAGTAGCCACTCATTCCATTTCTTTAACCTGTCCCATTTCTGACCTGAACCCTAATCCCCTTCTTCAGCTCCTGGGTGATCACCATATTGGTGCTAGACTTAGTTTGGCTACCCAATCAGTTGCTATTCAGAACTCTAAAACCTGGGTGAGCTATCAGCCTTGGCCTGCCCTTGCTAGCAGAGATTATAAGTGAGTTCCACCACTCCTTGCTATTACCTTTGGTTTCTAATGGACTTTTATACCAGGAAGTCCCTCCCTCCCCACTTCTAGTGGCATTCTTACTGTTAGCCCCTGAAATTCTGTTTTCATTTTGCCTTAGTCATAAATTTTTCAAGGTCAGCTACCACACTGATGGTAAATTATTTTTTTTAATTCACTTTTGTTTATTTTTAGTTTACATCATTAATTTCTATAAGATTTCGAGTTACAAATTTTCTCCCTGTCTTTCCCCTACCCACCACCCCAAAACAGCAATCCCACTGTATACCCCACCCTCTAATCTGCTCTCTCCTATATCCTCCCCCAACACCTGTCTGACTTTCTAGTAGGGCAAGATGGATCTCCCTACCCCTGTGCCTGTATATCTTATTTCCAAGTTGCATGTAAATAATAATAATAATAATATATGTTTTAAATATTTGATTTTAAAACTTTAAATTCTAGATTCTTTCCCTTCCTCCCTCATCACCCAGCCCCACTGGAAAGACAAGCAATTCAATACAGGCCATATATGTGTAGTTATGCAAAACATCTCCACAATGGACATATTG
>JAQQSV010008305.1:0-13803 GCA_028646515.1 Pseudochirops corinnae
AACTGTTACAATGGAGGGGAAGAACAGGAAGGCAAAAGGGAACGGGTCAACTTTACTCTCATTGAACTTGGCTTAGGGAAGGAACAACATAAACTCTAAACTGGGTATCTTGCCACACAGGAGAGTAGGGAGGATGGGGATAAGAGGTGGGATGATGGAGGGGAGAGCAGGGTGGGGGGGAGGGTTGATGGAAGTGCACACTTCTATAAAGGGACAGGGACAGTGTCAGGGTAGAGAATAGAACAAGGGGGGTGCGGGATTGGAAGGAGGGACATATAATCAGTCTCTCACAATATGCCTAATGCGGAGATGTTCTGCATAATTACACATGTACAGCCTGTATTTAATTACTTGTCTTTCCAGTGCAGGTGGGTGACGAGGGAGGAAGGGAAAGAATCTAGAATTTAAAGTTCTATATTCAAATGTTAAAATATATATATGTATATTTATATACAATTATTATTATTATTATAAACTACATCCAACTGGGAATTAAGATACACAGGTAATATGATAGGGAGATCCGTCCTGCCCGACAAGAAAGTCAGAAGGGCGAGGGGGAGGACATAGGAGAGAGCAGATTGGGGAAGGGTTTATACAGTGGGATGGCTGTTTTGAGGTGTTGGGTAGGGGAGGGATGGGGAGAAAATTTGTCGCTCAAAATCTCGTGGAAATGAATGATGTAAACAAGAAAATTATTTAATTAATTAAAATGAAAAAAAGAAAAAGAGCCTAAGAAACTCACTCAGTCATAGATAGCAGTCAGGAATCAAATCCACATCTTTGGGATCATAATCTAATATTTTTTAGCCAACCACTTAAGAAGGCTGTTGTGAAGAAAGTGTTTTATAAAAACAGGAGCAACTTTTGTTGTTAAATAACGGTGTCCTTATGAAAGTCCAACTAGCTCTGCCAAAAAGATTAGCTAAAATCTCAGGATGAAAATTTCCAGGGGATGGGTTTTCTTTGAAGGGGCTTCTAGGAATTGCTCATTTCAAGGTGATGCCTTTGTGAAACAAAGCTCAGCAGCTGGCTATGTCTGTAACTTCATAGGAAAAGACTCTGAAGGCCACGATGTGAACTCCCAAGGGCCCTCTGGGGGAATCCATCATAGTATCAACCAATAAAATTGATAAAGTCAGAAAATTAGAATAATCAGAGGGATTATTATATGAAATATTATCTACTAACTTCCTATTAGTTACTGGTTTGGACTACTGTTTGAATGAAAAAAATTTTAAAAGGCCATGGTTCATATGGCTTTTACTTTTCTCCCTTTACTTATTCCCAATAGCTTCCAAACGAAAATACTAAAAGATATCCGTATACAATATATGGGTCTACATCCAATCTTGTCCTCAGTCCTGGTGATGGGAAAACTGAACATCCTTTTTTTTGATAGAAGCCCTTTATTAACAGAGTTACATCTTCAGGAGACAATTTGTGAAACCGTTCACCTAGACCAGATCTCATTCCTACAAAGGCTGGGCTCTCAGAAACACACAAATGACAGATACCTTTTAAGCTGCCAACATTTAAGAATTAACGACCTCCCAACAAAGGAATCAGGACAGCTTATTGTACGAAATAAGCAGTGGGTCAATAGGCTGCTTCTGACTACGTCTTTGATAAATTAGCACAGTCGACAGAGCATAATCTGTCTCCTGATTAGCAACTCTAAAGGCTTACACTGAAGTGTGCTATAGTTGAGTCTCCTTTTATGATTTACCCAGAATCAGCTGAGCCTTTCTCCCATGCACTTACTTCTTAAATGGGACCTGCCCCCTCACCCCACTCTGGTAGCTAAGTTGGCATGAAGGGGGCTGTGTACGGAAATCTGTACCCCTTTACCTAGGTCCATGCATCTTTCACTGTATTTCAAAGCCAAATGTGATTGTCTGGGAGATTTTCTGTTATTTTGCCTGTTCATTGGATAGTGGAATCATGGGATTTTCAAGCTAAAAAGGATCCTGGGAACCATTTGAAGTCACACAGTATCCAAATGGCAAAGTCAACACTAGAATCCAGTTTTCTTTCAGCACACTGCTACTCAAAGAAAGCGACCAGGATCATGCACCCCAGTGATCTATCTCTCTAAGACCCTCAGAGAGACCTCTGTGTGGAAGACAGAGCCACCCCAACCCAAGCAGCCAGCAAAAAAATACTCCATTGAGTCATCTTTTTGTCCTCTCTCTCTCTCTCTCTCTCTCTCTGTCTGTCTCAGAAATGGCCTAGCTGTTTTTTCTCCCAGTTAAGAAAAGGGCCCAAGACTCAGTATTTAATTATTTTCTACACTATTATTACTTTCTTTTCTTTTCTATTTCCATCCTTCTTCTTCCCCTTCCCCCTCAGTTTTCTGCCTCTTTCCCTAGTTCGTGAACTCCAAACTAGCTGGCTGTCTCTCTGGCCCAGGGCATGCCATCCTCTGACCTTGACACCCACCACAGGTCTCTGAGAACCTTTGCTTCTTTCTGTTCGGCCATGCAAGGCTGCCAAAGCCCTCTTTTGTGTTCTCTTGTAGCAACCTTAAAAGGCCACAGAGTGGCAGCATTTCAGAACATTCCTGTACCTGGGGGCCTTATCTTACATAAAATAGGCTGGCGTGCTTGTCTGTGGCCGACTGCACACCACTGGATTAATGGGCAAAGAGGTCCATAGGGAAGCACAAGGCTAAGTAATGAATAGGGCTTAGCGCTTATGGAGATGAGGAGTAAATAGAGATCTATATACTTAGATACAGCATGCTCCGGAAGCACAGAGCAAGAGACACAGAGCTAACAAAAGCCTCTGGAATCTGACAGCTGTTTTGGCTCTCTCTAGAAGGAGTCATCATGACCCCTCCACCCTCAGTGTTTTGATGTTTCAACCGACCGTGAGACCTGATTCACCCCTAACCAAATAACAGCAATGCCCAGGAGCATTCTACATTTGCTGGACTCGGTAGTAATGGCCTGGATCCCTCTAAAGGCTTTGGTCTCTCCAGGATATTGGCTATTAGCAGGGTCGTTTAGAGAAGGAGAGGGGGGAGGGGATGGGGGCCATCTGCTGATTACACCAGGCCTGAGGAATGGAAAAGAACATTTAAAGGAGTACAGTCCAGCTATTTAGAAACCAAATAAATATTTTGTAATCAAAATGGTATGCTTTAAAATCAGACTTTAGTGTCTGAATCATTTTCATAAGACAATTGCTAAATTCAGGAATTATTTTTCAATCTTTTCCTCTCTTGAGTGTGGCCACCAAGGGAGCTCTGTGGTCAAGTCCCTTCACCTCTCTGGGCCTCAGTTTCCTCATTTGCAAAGTATGGGGGATGGGCTCAATGATTCCAAACTCCCTTCTCATTTTAAATTTATGATCCCTTTAAAAGGAATGTTCCCAGAACAGCCTCAGCTTTTACATAATGGCTGAGATCATGTGAAAAGCAAACCAAATGCTCTGACCACAAACAGGGTGAGCCCAAGCCAAAACCATAGGATCATAGATTTATGAAGAAATCTTAGAGGCTATTGAGTCATTTTGCAGATGAGAAAACTGAGGTCCAAGGAGGTTATAACATTATATGAGCATAGAACTGGAAAGGACTTTATAGACCACCTAATCTAGTCCTATGAGGAAAGGTTAAGTGATTCATCCAAATAAAACAACTACAAAGTATTTGAGCCAGAATTTTGAACTCATGTTTTCTTGACTCCACATCTAATACCTGAGTCACTAAGCCATGCTGAAATTAGCCTTTAACTTCAGAACCTCAGCTCCCTTCCATTCCACTTCACCTCAGTTTCCCTTCACGATCAATCGATAAATATTTATTAAGCATATATGCCAGTCCCATATTAAACATTGCAGATACAAAAAGAGACAAAAGACTCTCTCTGTTCTCAAGGAGCTTACAATCCAATGGGCATCCAATGGATTATAAACTTCTAGTCTGTCTTGGTCACCTCTCTGAACTTTGTTGTGTCTTACTGAATAGGCCTGCCTGGCTAGGTAGGAGCCAGGAGAAAGTGAAACTGACCCAAGAATCTCAGATCTGAAGGGCTGGAAAAGATTGCCTTTGGATAGGAGGAGGCCAAAAGACTGAATGGTAGAGACTAATCCATTGGTTTGCTGAAGAAAGAATCATTGTTATTTGCTCTCAGACTCCTAATTGAGAAAATTAAATTGATTCCACATTATCAACAGGGCTGCCACCTTTGGCTATGCCACAAATACCTGAAACTCATTAAGAGGAGGTTGTCAAGGAGAAGGTACCTTATTCTCCTTCAAAGGACCAAGAATCTTTGGTCATCATACCCATCCAGTCCTAAATCTGCATGGTGTGTTGGGAATGCTTCAGACCCTGTCCTGAAAGTGCTCATTAGAAAAAGGACAAATGAAAGAGTAATAAAAAAACAACACAAGATAATAGGAGCTAAGAGTAATAAGAATGCAGCCTTCCTCAAGACCAGAAAGATTATTGCTGGAAAGTGAGAATTTGGAACAAAGGACTGAGGTGGATTGCCTGGCTTCTTATCTTCTCCTTCCCTTTTATTTGCATTTGAGAACCAAAGAATCTTGAGGGGATGAGAAAAACCACAAGACCTGAGACCCAAACAGGTCTTAGCCATCAATTTGTTGAGAGGTAGCCTCCAAAGATGATTTTGAAGGGATTCAGGTTGTCAATCAGAAATCAGCAGAAGTTAAAAGGAACCTTCTAACTTTAAGTCAGATAGAAGCTTGGGACAAAGGCAAAGTTCATGGTGTACAGGAGGAAGTACGCTTTAAAGGCAACTGAAATATCTGTGAGCTCCACTTTGCCAACTGACCATTCTATTTTCCAAGTGTTTGGCCCCAAAAGGCTCCTTATGGTTAAAAATTAACTGTGATAACTACTTAGGCACTTAGGTTTGCAGTTGTTGTTCAGTTATTTCAGAGTTTTCATGACCCTATTTGGGTTTCTTTGGCAGAGACTAGAGTGGCTTGACATTTCCTTTTCCAGCTCATTTTACCGAATAGGAAGTAAGGCAAACAGGGTTAAGTAACTTGCCCAGGGTCACATGTCTAATAAGTATTTGAGGCCATATTTGAACTCTGGGAAAGGAATCTTCCTGACTTCAGGCCTGCCACTCTATCCAAGAGGTACCTAGTTGCCCAGACACTTTGGTACCTAGGTATACAGACACATAAGTACCTGGGTAATTATGTATTTTGGTAATGAATTAATTTAGGTGCTTAGGTACATAGGTAATTAGGCAGACACAGGTAGACGTTTAAGTAATTGAGTCATTAGGCACTTGGGCACTTAGATACTTAGCATTAGAATTAGGGTTGGTATTCAACCTTGTTTGAACTGGTTTCAGTCCAAATGTGGTAAAGTTGGTTTGAACTTGAACATATTTGGACTGAAACCTGTTTAAACTAGACTGAATGAGTCTGAACAAGATGGAATTAGTTTGGACCAGTGTAAACTGGTTTGGACTGATTTAAACAGGTTTAAACCAGTTCAGACTAGACTGAAATGGTTTAAACCAATTCCAACCATAGGGAACCAGCTTGAAGATTTGACCAGTTTAAGCTGGATTGGTACTTAAGTATACTAGGCAATTAGGGACATAAGTACTTGTACTTAGATAATTAAGTAGTTTGTTACTTAGGTACTTAGGTAAATACATAGATATTTAGTAATTTTGGTATTTAGGTAACTAAATATTCAGGTACTTGGGTTGGAGGCTTAGGTATTTGGATACTTTGGATACTTTGAATAGGTTACTGAGATACTAAAACATTTACTAATCAGTTACTTTGGTCATTAAGCACTTAGGTAATTAAACACAAAGGCACTAAATTACTTGCATGTAAGTAATTGGTTAATTAAGGTATTTGGTTGATTGGTGCTTAGGCAAACAGCTATTTAGGTACTTAAGTGCATGGATATTTAAGGGTATATGCACTCAAATACTTCAGTGAACATAAATGGATACTTTGGTAATTAGTACTTAGGTGGACATAGGCAGATAATTAGGTATTCAGGTATTTAAGGATATAGGCACTTAGATATTCAAGTACTTAGGTAATTAAGCATTTGAGCATTAGATTCTTAGGTACTTAGATATATTTGTCCTTAAATCCTGGAAGCATTTATTACAGACTTGAAAATTTTTATGTCTATATATCATTCTCTATATCATATGGCTTTAAAACCTATCAATATAATAAGAATAGTCTATAGTGATACAATTAAAATTAAATTCAATTCAATAAGCATTTATTAAGCATCAGTTATGTGCATTATGTTCAAGTCACTATAGTAGGGTACTTTAGTACTTAGATACATAGGCACTTAGGTACTTAAGTAATTCCATATTTAGGTACTCTGGTGCTTATGTACTTATATATTTGTGTACTTATGTGCACATAACAAATGACTAGTATAATAAATAAAATATATTATCTCTGCAATAAACATTTTATCATTAAGGTATAATAATTGGCTTACCATCTCTATGTAATAAGTCATTTATTGTACTTGCATAACAATCTATGGGTTACATAAATGTAATAGATAATTCACTTATTTAAGTATTGAGTCTAAAGTCCAGCACAAGCAGCTTCCCAGAAGTCTGCTGCTATGAACATCTTCAAGGTTCTGATTATATAAGTATAGCGAACTCTCTATTTATTCAATAACAAATCAGGGCAAAACATTCACAGAAAATCAAAATACAGCATTCACCATGTCACAACACAACAAATGGTGGCAAAGTTTTCACCAAAGTGGTCACATAGTTTTAAACAAAGTACAATCATTTAGTAATAGTAACTTAATCATTCAATCATCCTTAAGGAGGCTGGACACAAAGTACAAAAGTCAAAGTCCTGCACCCATGGGGTGCAATTAAATTACAATTTCATGAGTCAGTACTCAGTACCCTCTTAAGAGGTAGTAAAAAATATAAAAGCCATCCACTCCTAGGTCACAAGTAAGTTATAATTTCATCAGTCACTACTCAGTACCCACTGAGAGGTCTTTTCCTCTTGACTCAAGGCTGGTTTCCAAGCTTTGTGGTTCCTTTTCCATGGTCCCAGCTCCCATCCAAATCTAACCAATTGCCACTTGAATTCAAAGGCAGACAGCTCCCAGTTTCTTGTCCAGCTCTCCATGCAGTTCCTGCTCCATACTGAAGCTCACAGTGTCCAGTCCACCTCAAGTCCTTCACAGTTTCTGTTCCTGGGAAGAAAAAACTTAACAGAGCCACAAAAATAATTACACACATCAAGCTTAGCAGAATTACAACAATATTCACACACATTGTCAGCACTATCATCTCAATTCACTTTCTGCCTATGAAATCAATGTAGACCCAAAATAGACAGATAAAGTACTGACACCACAGTCATGCTTCCTTTGGCAGCTCCAGCTGGCCCTCAGAACCTCTCAGCAAGAGTTTGGCTGGCTCTCAGAAGAAGTTCTGCCACCACAAGTTTGAGTTTTGCCACCACAAGTTCTGTTTTCAAAATCAAAATCACTTCATCCAGCTCTGTTCTCAAAATCAAAATCACTTTATCCACCCTCCACATGGCTTTCTCCAAGAAGTCTGTTTTGGTTCTCAATTCCCATTTCTCTTCTCAGTTCTTCTCAATTCTCAGTTCAGTCTTCAGTCCAGCAATAGCAGCCCAGCCTCCAGATGCTCAGTGAGAGAAATTTTCTCTCTCTCTCTCTTTTTGTCTGTCTCTCTCTCTTACTTTCTCTCCCCCTACCCATAGCAGCTGCTCTGCCTCCACAATGCTTACCCCAAGAAATTCTGACTCTCCCAACTGTGGCTTTTCCTTATATACAACATCTGCTCCTCCCTATTCAGCCCCTTCCCCCTAAGTCAGCAACAGGGGTTCATACCTTCTGTTTCTCCAACAGAGGCTTCATATAATTAGCTCGACACCAAGAGCTAAGTACCTGCTGGCTTGTCAATACAAAGGGATCTTCAAATTTCATTACTATTACACTGAGGTAGATATGTAATATGTGCTTAAGAATTTTGAGATTTAGGTACATAGGCATCTAGGTACTTAAGTCATTGGATACTTCCTGCTTGGTTAGGGACGTATATACTTAAGTAAATAGAAATTTAAGTAACCAGTTGATTAGGTATCTAAGTACTCAGGGATATTAGCACCTAAGTACTTATATATCAGGTAATTAAATATTTAGTCATTTAAGTGGTTAGATAATTAGGTAATCTTGGACATTTAGATGCTTAGATACATAGGTACTTAATTACTTAAGCACATGGGACTTAAGCAGTAGCTAATTAGGTACTTAAGTAATGTTTTATTAGGTACTTAGGTACATAGTTACTTAGGTGCATAGGTACCTCTTTTTATTGTGCCTAAGAATTGGAAATTAAGGAGGTGCTGATCCATTTGGTAATGGTGGATTATAAATATACATACATATGTACATGTATATGCATATGTATATATTAGGTTAGAAATACAGTGGAACTTATTTGTGCCGTAAGAAATTTTTAAAGCAATGATTTTAGAGGACCCTGGAGACTGGAAAAACTTGTATGAACTGATGCAGAATGAAGTGGACTGGACCAGAAAAACAATGTATATAACAGTAACAACATTATAAAGAAAAACATCTTTTGAAGACTTGAGAGCTCTAATCAAAGTGATGACCAATCATGATTCTGAAGGTATAAGATGAAAAATGCTACCCACTCCCTGACTCAGAGGTGGTGGACTCAAGATGCAGAATGAAGCATATCTTTTTTACATGGCCTACGAGGAAATTTGTTTTGCTTGACTAAGCGTATTTCTTCTTTCCAGTGAAGGTGAGGACTTGAAAAGAGAAAATAAATGGTTTTTTTATTTTAAAATTTTTAAAAGAAAATACAGTGCCCTATAAGAAATGGGGAGGAGATGGACTTCATATTTACCTGGAGAGGCTTATACAAACTAATGCTAAGTGAGAAGAGCAGAACCAGGAAAAATTTGTACACAATCTCAGACACATCGTATGTGTGATGACCAACTTTGATAAATTGGACTCTTCTCAGCAACGCACAGTTATAAGACAACTCTACAAGTCTCAGGATGGAAGGAGAGATCTACATTCAGAGATTTACAGAATTTAAATGGAGACTGAAGCAATCTACGTGCTATCGTTCTTTTCCATGTTTGTATTTGTTTCTTTTTCCTCATTGTTCACTCCATTGGTTACAACCCTTCTATACAACCAAACTAATGTCCAGTGTGAAAGTATTTGCAGATCCTATACTTGATTGCATGCCACCATGGGGGTGTGGGGGAGAGGGAATGGAGAAAATATGAAAGTCAAGGGATTCTGGAACTGAATCTTGTAAACTAAAATTAAATAAACAAAATTAAAAAAAAAAGAAAATACAGTGTCATTGATGCTATTATGATTCATTATTCTGTTCAACTACTAATTTTAATTGATATTTTATCTTTGTAATAAGTACAGTAGAAAGCACCACTTCACACAAATAAGATATTACAAGTAGTATGCAATCTTGTGTTTGATAAATCAGAGAACTTTTCATTCACCCACATCCAAAATATAGTAAGATTGTTTAGACACATATTTAAAGATATCATAAGACAACTCTGTTAACAATTCTGGTTCAGATGGAATAAGGCTAAATACATTATATTTGTCCAAAGCAAATTATTTCCTTATCCAAAAATATTTTAAAATATTCAGATTTTTAAAGTAAAAAGGAGAGTTGCTTCTGTAGACTGGTCAGTTGATTAATAAACATGCTTTTACATTTTATTTAATTTGTAGGATAATGTTTTTAACTGGGAAATACACCAAATGATTATTCTATAAAATTATTGTGCATACCTCTACCTTTTTATTTTTTATCTTTCTGGATCAGAGTTTGAATTACCTTTCAGTGATTTTGAGTACACATTTTAAAAAATATACACAAACAGAGCCAAGATGGTGGAGTACAGTCCAGGAACCAGCTGAACTCTCTTAACATACCCCTCCAAACTCCTTTAAAATCATGCATCAAATCAAATTTCGGAGTCTGAGACTTGACAAAAATTCAGAGGGAGGCATTCATCCAGCCTAAGACAACTTAGGAGGTCTGTAAGAGAGGTGTGTAACAGCAAGGTAGGTGCAGGCCTGGAGCATGACAGGAGTACCAGCTGTGGGCCTTGCAACAGTAACATCAGCAGCAGCAACTTCAGGAGTTCCCAGCCCAGAGATAGTAAGGGGGTCAGACAGCTGGTCAAAAAAATAGTACAGGGAACCCTTTGCTGGCACTGACTAGCAGCTCTATTGCACATAAGCAGTTTTGGGTCACATTTCCAGGGTGGAGAGGAATAATTGCTCACAAGGGAGCTAATAGGAGCCCTGGTCACAGTTTTAGGGCCAAAGGAATGTTAGTACTTGTGGCTGCAGAGTAGCAGGGGCCCATCCTGCATAAAAATCAGAGCAAAGACTAAGAGAGCAATGATCATACCTCTCCCAGGATAACACCTTGGAAGCAATGAAAATTTGCAGACCCCAAGAACTAGATCTGAAAACAGTAGTGCAAAAAAGCCTGAAGCTTAAGACAGTGCCTTTCTACCCCTAGATGAGCAGAGTCCAACTTTAACAAAAAGTTTAAAGTGAAGAAATATGCTGGGAAAATGAACAAACAACAACAAAAGAACTTGACCATAAAAAGGTACTATAGTGGCAGGAAAGACCAAGACACAAACTCAAAAGAAAACAACGATGTGAAAACAGCTATAAACAAAACCTCAAAGTAAAAAATGCTAATTGGACCCAAGGCTAGCAAGAATTCCTAAAAGAGCTAAAGAAAGAGATGAATGGCAAAGGAAAAATTAGGAAAAGACATGAAAGTGATGCAAGAAATTTATGAAAAGAGAATTAAGAGTTTGATTTTTAAAAGACACAAAAAAATTCTAAAGAAAATAACCCCTTAAAAAATAAAATAAATCTACTGATAAAAGAGACATGAAAATTCATCAAAGAAAAGAACTCTTATTAAAAAACAAAATAGGCCAAATGGAAAAGGAGGTATAAAAATTCACTAAAGAAAAGAACTCCTTAAAAAGCAGAATTGGCTAAATGGAAAAAGAGGTACAAAAGCTCACTAAAGAAAATAATTCCATAAAATTTAGTATTGAACAAATAGAATATAATGGCTCCACAAGACTTTAAGAAACAATAAAACAAAGTCAAAAGAATAAAAAAAGGAAGAATGTGTGAAATTTCTCATAGAGAAAACAATTGATCTGGAAAATAGATCAAGAAAAGGTAATTTAGGAGATATTAGACTACTTGAAAAACCACAATCAAAGAAAGAGTTTAGACATCATATTTCAGGAAATTATACAGAAAACTACCCCCAATATCTTAGATCTAGAGAGCAAAATAAAAATTGAAAGAACCCATTGATCACCTCTTGAAAGAGATCCCAAAGTGAAAACTTTGTTATAGCCAAATTCCAAAGAACCCAGGCAAAGGAGAAAATATTGCAAGCTGACAAAAAGAAACAATTCAAATATTGTGGAGCCACAATCCAGGTTATAAAAGATTTAGCAGCCTCCATATTAAAGGAGTAGAAGCCTTAGAATATGATATTCAGGAAGACAAAGGAGCTAGGATTCTAACCAAGAAAAACTGAGTATAATCCTCTAAGGGAAAATAGATATTTAATGAAATAGAGAACTTCCAAGCATTCCTGATGAAAAGACCAAAGCTAAATGGAATTTGACATTTAAACACAAAACTCAAAAGAAGCATAAAAAGGTAGACATGAAAGAACAATCATAAGGAAGTCAATAAAGTTAAACTGTTTATATTCCTATATGGGAAGATATATTGGACCCAAGACTACCAAGAATTCCTAAAAGAGCTAAAGAAAGAGATGAATGGCAAAGGAAAAATTAGGAAAAGACATGAAAGTGATGCAAGAAATTTATGAAAAGAGAATTAAGAGTTTGATGTAACTCTTAAGAACTTTATCTTAGAGCAGTTAGAAGCAGTCTACATAGACAGAGGGCACAGATGTGAATTGATTTTGTTGGAATGACTTTTAAAAGATAATGAAGAGTTGAGAAAAAGGGGTGCACTGAGACAAGGGGGAAGGAAGAAGCAGAATGGAGAAATTTTTCTCACATAAAAGGAATACAAGGAAAAACTTTTACAATGGAGGGGGAAATGGGAGAAGGTTGTGGGCAATGCACGAACCTCAGTCTTATCAGAATTGGTTCAAAGAGGAAAGAATACACACACATACACACACATATGTACATGCTCAGTTGTGTACGGAAATATAACTTATCCAATAGGGAAATAGGAGGGAAAGGAGATAAAAGAAGGTGGGGTGGAGGTGGGGTGTTGGTAGATTATAAAGGGAGGACAGATTACGGGAGGCAGTGGTGGGAAGCAAAGCATATTTCTGTTAAAAAGAGAAAAAGAAGGAGAAACAGAAGGAAATACACAGTAATCATAATTGTGAATGTGGATGGGATGAGCTTACCTATATAATGGAAGGAAAGAGCAGAATGGATTAGAAACCAGAATCCAACTATATATTGTTTACAATAGAAATACTTGAAACAGAAAAACACATGCGGAGTTAAAATAAAGGAGTGAAGCAGAATCTAATATGCTTCAAATGAACTTAAAAAACAGCAGTAGCAATCATGCTCTCAGACAAAGTAAAAGCAAAAACAGATCTAATTAAAAGGAATAGTCAAGGAAACTACACTTTGCTAAAAGGTACCATAGACAATGAAGTAATACAAACAATTTTACAGCAAATTTCTCTTGTAAAGGCCTCATTTGTCAAATACATACTGAGTATAGAGCTGAATTAAATTTATAAAAATAAAAGCCATTCCCCAATTGATAGGTGGTCAAAGGATATAAACAGGCCTTTATCATAAAAATGAATCAAAGCTATCTATAGTCATATGAAAAATACTCTCAATCATTATTGATTAGAGAAAAGCAAATTAAAACATCTCATCTCATACCAATCAAAAATGACAAATGTTGGAGGGGATGGGGGAAAATAGGTTCACTAATGAATTGTTTGTGGAGTAGAGAAATGGTTTAACCATTCTAGAAAACAATTAGAACTATGCCTAAAGGGCTATAAAACTATGTATATGCTTTGACTCAAGAATATCTTTGCTAGGTCTGTATCCCAAAGAGATTTTTTTTTAAAGGAAAAAGAGCTATATAAACAAAAATATTTATAGCAGCTGCTTTTGTATTGGCAAAGAATTGGAAATCAAGGTGATGTTCATCAATTGGGGAAATGGTGAACAAGTTGTAACATACAATGGTGATGAAGTACTTTTGTGCTGTGGGAAATGATGAGGACATCATTTCAGAAAAACATGGCAAGCCCTATATGAACTAGAGAAAAGCAAAATGAAAAACGCCAATTTTGTAATGATGATCAACTGTGAAAGACTTGGCTATTCTGATCAATACAATGATCCAAGACAATTCCAAAGAACTCATGATGAAAAATGCTATCCACCTCCAAAGAGAGAACTGATACACTTTAAGTGCAAACTGAAGTATAATTTTCTCACTTTTTTTGCTTTGTTTTGCAATATGGCTAATATGGAAATATGTTTTGCACTATATCTCATGCAAAATAAAGATTGTTTGCCTTCTCAGTGAATGGGAGAGGTAATGAGTGGGAAGGTGAGTATCTAGAACTCGAATTTTTTTTAAAGAATGTTTAAAATAAATTAATATTTTTAAAAACAAAAAATAAAAATTTATCAAAATCATATATATGTATATTGTCT
>JAQQSV010008306.1:0-13803 GCA_028646515.1 Pseudochirops corinnae
ACATCCAACTGGAACATGAGATACACAGGCACTGCGGTTGGGAGATTCATCCTGCCCTACCGAAAAGTGACATAGGAGAGAATAGACTGGGGGAGGGGGGACACACTGGGATGGCTGTTTTGGGGCGGTGGGTGGGGGAAAGACGGGGAGTAAATATGTAACTCAAAATCTTATGGAAATGAATGATGCAAACTATAATAAAAATTTAAAAATAAAAAAAATAAAAAAATAAAAGAAAAAGGAAATATCAAACCATTCTAGTATCTTTCCCAAGAAAACCCCATGGATGGCTAATAAAGTCCTTGAATTCATGAAGAGTCAGACATGATTGAAAACTGAACCACAACAGACATAGAAAATATAATTTGACATGGAAGGCTCAGTAACTACTTAAGGGATGAGGGAACTTTTTGTGAAGGTGGTGGTTACTGAATTGTGAAGGAAGAGAAGAATTCTGAGAGGCAGAGGTGATAAAGGAATATATTCCAGTCAATTTTGTGGCATGCTTATATAAATGCACAGAGGTCATAGATGGTATTTCAAATATCTGATGACAGTAAATGCTTTGGTTTGAATGTAGGGTGAAGGGGAATTATGTGAATATAAGACTGGAAAGGTTGGTTGGATTATAAAAGGCTTTCCTCAAGTCAGGAGAGAGCCACTGAAGATTTCTGAAGAGTGATATGGGCATAACTCTATTTTAGGAATATTAATTTGGCATCAATGAGGAAGATGGATTAGAGAAAAAAGAGACTAGAAGCAGGAGAGAGACTCAGTAGGAAGATATTACAGTAGTCCAGATAAGAGATGATGGAGGCTTATTAAGATAGACTGATGGTTAGAGAGTGAAAAGGAAGGACATATCCAAGAGACATCATGGAGTTAGAAATGTTAGGACTTGGCAACTGATTATATGGAGCATTATGGTGAGGAAAGAGTCAAGATATCTTCAAGTTCATGAAGTGACTTAGAGAATGCCAATGCCATTAACAGAAATGGAGTTTAGAAAAGAGTCTGGTTTACATGATGATAATGAGTTCCATTTTGTATATTTAACTCTGAAATATTGACCAGACAACCAGATGAATATGTCCAACAGGCAGATTCCTAGTGCTACAGCCTTTGCTTTTGGTCTGGACCTACTATTTTTGCTCATCTGAGAAGTTATTTCTTCTGAGATAACTATCTGAGATAACTCAAAAGAAATGAGTTAATAAAAGAGATTAGGATTAGATATGTTGATCTGGGAGTCATTTACATAGCAATGATAATTGAACTCTTAGGAACTAAAGAAATAATCAAAGGAGAATATAATGAAAAAAGAGAACAGAAACAAAGCCTTAAGGCACACTCAAGTTTAAAGGGTGGAAGATAGATGATGGTCCAGCTAGGAGACTAAGGAAAAAAAAAAAAACAGGTAGGAGAAAATCCAGAAAAGAGCGATAGCACAAAGGTCGAGAGGAGAACAACCTCTAAGAAAAGGGTCGTTAATAATATCAAAAACTGTGGTGAGGCCAATAAAAACAAAAGCTTAGAGAATTCTGTTGGATTTGGTCCTTAATAAATCACTGATACTCTTTTTTTTCTTTTTAAATTAAATTATTTATTTTTATTTTCAATATACACTTCTATAAATTTTGAATTTTCTTCCCCACACTCCCCAAGACAGCTTTCAATCTGATATGGACTCTACACATACATTTCTATTAAACAGTTTCACATTAGTCATGTTGCACAGAAGAATTATAACAAATGGGAAAAACCATGAGAAAGAAAAAAAGAAAACAAAAAAGAAAATAGTCTGCTTTGTTCTGCATTCCAACATCATACTTTGTTCTCTGGATGTGGTTCCTCTGTGTGTCATTTGGAATTGTTTTAGGTCCTTGCATTGCTGAGAAGGGTTAAGTCTATCAAAAATCAGTCCTTGCACTCTGTGGTTGTTACTGTGTACAATGTTCTCCTGGTACTGCTCCCCTCACTCAGCATTAATTCATATAAAGTTTTTTTCCAGGTTTCTCTGAAGTCCACCTGGTCATCATTTCTTATAGCACAATAGTATTTCATTACATTCATAAACCACAGTTTGTTTAGCCATTCCCCAAGATCATTGATAATCTTGAAGAAAGCAGTTTCACTAGAATGATAAGGTTCAAAGCCAGATTTTAAAGAGCTGAGAAATAAAGGAGAATTGTAGGTGAAGGCAATGTGTTTCACAATGCCACTCCTCTATCTCTCTTTGAGTTTAGCAAAGAGAAGAAAAATATAGAATGATAGGTTGAGATCCTAGAGAGGAACCTAGAGATCCAGTGCCTAGGACCTCAGAGATCCAGGGGTGTCTAATCCTGGATATATAGGATAATTTTAGAAAAAGACAATAGTTTAAGACAGTAGAACCAAGTAGTTTCAATTACCCTAGCCAAGAGCCAAGCAGGGGGCCAAGAACCTGGTCCTGGCACAAATCTCCAGTTGAGGAATTAAAGCTAGAGAAATGAGTAAATCAATGAAAACAATGACCAATATAAAAAAATCATAGCAAATCTAACTTTATAACAACTACAAATATATATTCAAAGAAAAAAGAATTCCACAAGAACTACATGAATATAGACAAAAGGAAGCAAGAATTCTTTTAGATGAAATTAAATCTCATCAGCAAAGAATGGATAGTTTGAAAAAGAAAGTGATAAACTTTACCAATGACAAAAATATTAGAATAAACACAAGAAATGGGCTCCCTGAAAAACTAGAATGAACCAAACAAATTAATGATTCCATGAGAAGGCAAGACATAGAATAAAAATATTGAAAAAATAAGAAAATGTAAAATATCTGATTAAAAAATTGACTTGGAAAAAAGTTGGAGATAGATTAAGAATCACAGAACTTCCTGAAAACCATGATTTTTTAAAAAGCCTAGACACTAGAAATCACAAATGAAAACTACCCAGATTTGTTAGAACCAGAGAGAAAAATAAAGATCTAGTGATCACCTCCTGAAAGGAACCCCAAGAGGAAAAGTGGACTGTCATAACTGAAATCCAGAGCTCTCATGTCCAAGAAAAAATATCACAAATAAGGATCTCAGGTGCCAAGGAACTACAGACAGGACCTCCAAGACCTGGCAACTTCTATTAAAAACCATAAGGTAGATTCTGGAATATAATATTCCTAAAAGCAAAGAATAAAGGCTTGTAACCCAGAATTACTGAACCAGCAAACCCGAGCATAATCCTACAGGGAGGATATGGATTTTTAAATGAATAGAGAACTTTGAAGAATTTCTAATGAAAAGACTAAAGCTGAAAGTAGGAACTTTTGAAACATAAACAAAAGAGACCAGAGAAACATAGAAAGATAAATTCATTTGAACAATTAGTTACTGTGCTAACATTTGAATGGAGAAACAAGTGACCCTTCAGAACCATAATATCTGAAGGATTCTTTAAGGTGTATTAAAGTATATTTTTAAAAATGTGAATTCCTAGGGATGAATTGGTTTTATTGGTTTAAAAGGGGAAGGAGAAGGAAGAATTAAAGGAGAAATACATAAGCTTAGAAGAAAGGAAGAAGGGTATGGAACTTGCTATTTCTCATAATAGAATATACAAACATGGTAGAAGTGGGGTTGCAGAGTGAGCAACAGATGAATTATATTGTTATTTGAAAGAGACAAAGGAGGGTTGAATATATGCATACCCACTGAGATTTTGGTGTAGAAATACATCAAACTATAGGAAAACAAAAAGGGTATAGGGAGGTGGTTTAAGAAGAAAGATACTATAGAGAATAGTCAAAATGGCTGAACAAATTGTGATCTATGAATGTAATAGAATATTATTGCACCATAAGAAAGGATGAAAGAGATGATTTCAGAGAATCCTTGATAATGTGAACTGAGTCTTTCAAAGTTGTTTGTCCTTACAATATTGTTGTTATTGTATAAATTGCTCTTCTGGTTCTCTTCATACAATTTTTCCCAAGTTTCCCTGAAACTATCCCTTTCATTCTTTCTTTTTTATTTTTGGATGGGGAAAGGCAGGGCAATTGGGGTTGAGTGACTTGCCCAATTGGGGTCATACAGCCAGTAAGTGTTAAGTGTCTGAGGCCAAATTTGAACTCAGGTCCTCCTAACTCCAGGACTGGTTCTGTATTCACTGCACCACCTAGCTGCCCCCTCTTTCATTATTTCTTATAGTATTATAGTATTCCATCACATCCATATATCATAATTTGTCCAACCATACTTCAATTAATGGATACCCCTTAGTTTCCAGTCCTTCGCCAATGCAAAAATTGTAGCTAAAACATTTTTTTTTTTATATATTGATTCTTTTGCTCTTTAATGTTTTTGGTCTAGTAGTAGTATTGCTGGTCAAAAGGTGCACACATTTAAATAACTTTAGGGCATAGTTCTAAATCACTTTCCAGAATGACTAGATTAGTTCTCAGCTCTATAAACTGTACATTAATGTACCTGATTTCTAACACCCCTGGCAGCATTTATCAGTTTCCTTATTTGTCACCTTTGCCAATGGGTATGAGATGGGATCTCAGATTTGTTGTAATTTGTATTTCTGTAGTCATTAGTAATTTACAACTTTTTAATGTGGCTATTATAGTTTAGATTTCTTCCTCGCAAAAAAAAAAGTTTGCTTATATGGGCTCTTTTTCTTATAAATTTGAATCAGTTCTTTATATGCCTTGGAAATGACACCTTTATCAGAGATACTTCCTGCAAAGATTTTTTCTCCCCATTTACCTGCTTCTCTTCTAATTTTAGTTTGATTTGTTTTGTTTGTGTAAAAACTTTTCAATTTTATGTAAACAAACTATTCATTTAAACTTCTGTGATCCTCTCTGTCCCTTGTTAGTCATGAACTCTTTCCCTATCCATAAGAGATGCAGTGGATAGAGTTTGGTCTAGAGTCAAGAAGAACTAAGTTCAGTCTCAACATTTAGCAGCTTTATGACCCCGGGCAATTAGCTTCTATCTACCTCAGTTTCCTCAGCTATAAAATGAGGGTAATAATAGCACCTACTTCCTACAGTTGTTAAGATCAAATGAGATATTTGTAAGGTGCTTAGCATGATACCTGATATATATCAACGTATATATATACAAAGTAGGTGCTATATAAATGATTATTACCTTATTACAATGTGACAATAGCTACAAGCAAAGCCTCAAAGAAAAATGCTAAGAAAAATTCCTAGAAGATTTAGAGATAAGAGTGGTAGAGAAAAAAATGGGAAAATATATGAGTGATGCAAGAAAATTGTGAAAAGAGAATTAATAACTTGGTAAAAGAAACAAAAAAATTCTGAAGAAAATAACACGTTATTTGAAACTAAATAATCCAATTATAAAGAATATGTGGGTCAAAGAACAAATCATAGAAACAATCAATAATTTCATTAAAGAGAATGACAACCATGAGACAGCATACTAAAATTTATAGGATACAGTCAAAGCAGTACTTAGATGAAAATTCATTTCTCCAAATTCTTAAATCAACAAAATGGGGAGGGCGGTGGGAAGAGATCAATGAATTGGGTATATGACTTAAAAAAAAAGAAAAAATTTAAAATCCCCAATTGAGCACCAAATCAAAGGTTGAAAGTAAAAAACAAAAAAAACTATTGAACCAATAAATAAAACTAGGATCTGGTTTTATGAAAAACGAATAGGACACAAACTAGGTATAGACCAATATCTCACAAGATAAGGTCAAAATGGGTACATGATTTAGATATGAAGAGTAACACCATAAGCAAATTAGAAGAGCCATGAAGAGTCTACTTGTCAGATCTGCGGGGAGGGGAAGAATTAATGGCCAAATGAGAGATAAAAAAATTAAATACAAAATAGATAATTTTAATTATATTAAATATATTTTGTACAAACAAAACCAATGTAACTAAGTTTAGACAGAAAGCAGAAACCTGAGAAATAACCTTTATAGTAAGTGTCTCTGATAAAGACCTCATTTCTCAAAGAGAACTGAGTCAGTTTTATAAGAATGTAAGCCATTTCCCAATTGATAAATGGTCAAAGGATATTAACAGGCAGTTTTCAGATGAAGAAATTAAAGCTAGCTATAGTCATATGAAAAATTGCTCTAAATCAATATTGATTACAGAAAAGCAAATTAAAACAACTCTGAGGTACGACCTCACACCTATCAGATTGGCTAATATGACAAAAAAGGAAAATGATAAATGTTGGAGAGGATGTAGGAAAACTGTAACACTAATGCAATGTTGGTAGAATTGTGAACTGATCTGATCTTTCAAGAGAGCAATTTGTAACTAAGACCAAAAGGCTGTAAAACTGTGCATCTTGATTCCAGCAACACCATTTCTAGGCCTGCATCCCAAGGAGATCATAAAAAAAGGGGGAAAGACCTAAATGTGCAAAAATATTTATGGTATCCTTTTTTTTGTGTTGGCAAAAAATTGGAAATTGAGGAGATGTCCAATCGGGGAATAGCTGAGCAAAATGTGGTATATGAATGTGGTACAGTACTAACGTGCAATAAGAAATAATGGACAAGCATATTTCAGAAAAACCTGGAAAGACTTGCACAAACTGATGCAAAGTGAAATGAGCAATACCAGGGAAACATCGGACACAGTATCAGCAACATTGTGTGATGATTAATTGTGAATGACTCAGCTTTTCTCAGCAATACAATGATTCAAGACAAGTACAAAGGACTCATGAAAGAAAATGCAAGCCACATCCAGATAAAGAACTGATGGACTCTGAATGTAGATTGAAGCAAATTTTTTCCACTCACTTTATTCTCTTTTGTGTTTTTTTTTCCTTTTGATCTGTCTCTTCTTTCACAACTGTGACTAATATGGAAATATGTTTTACGTGATGGCACATGTATAACTTATATCAAATTACCCACTATTTTCAGAAGGAAGGGGAGGGAAGGAAGGGAGAAACATTTGGAACTCAAAATATTGTAAAAATGAATGCTAAAAATTGTCTTGACATGTAATTGGGAGAAAATGCCACACACACACACACACACACACACACACACACACACACTCTCATCCTCTCTATCCCTTCTGCCTCAAACCACTTTCTAAGAGAAGAATAAGAGGAATCACAGGTGAAGGGAGCCAAAATATCTGATCCAAGAGTCAGGTTGGTCCTAGATAAGTTAGCTCTGGATTTTCCAGTGGCCAGTCCGAACTGTCCATTCCTGGTTTTCCCATGAGAAGCAGCTGTAAATCAGAGCCTAAATCAGAGCCTGCCTGATATCTGAGATCCAGGGCTATGCCCTGTTCTGGGATTCCTGCTAGAAAATGTTAGCTGGTTTTTTTGTATAATTATACATTTTTAGATACTATCCTTTGGGTATTGGAATCAAGGACGTGGTTATCTTCAAGGCCTACTTGACATTACTGTCTGGCATCTTGAATGAGCAAAGCAGTATTAGAAAACTTAGTGACTTATAATTACCTTCTTTGTTTCATTACTCTATAAAAACCTTGCACATGGTATCAGTAAACAGATTGCATTGATCAATCACACCTGGCCGACCTCATTCACACTTTCACAGACTAGTGTGTCATTTTAGAGCTGGCGTAAGAAACCACTTAGTATTATCTCAACAACAGGAAAGGCAACTGCTTCATATGGTGTCGAAGAGGACAAGTGGGTACAACCACAGTATGGCTGCTGCAGTTTTAGTACCAGGGATATAAAATGAACTGTAGTTGATGGTGCTTAGAGTGCCATAGTATGAAAGGGTTACCTGGGAGTGAGAAGGAAGAGGATACAGTGATACCCGGAACTGATACTGTGTGACCAAACTGGACAGAAACTAAGGCCTTACATATTTTTGTGCTGCTAAGAGGGTCCTAGTATTTAATTGATATTCTCATGTACTCTGATTCTTTTCAACCCTCTCATTCTCTTAAGGAAGAGATAAGCTTGCTCTCCCAGTTTTTGTTCTTTAAGAGTTCATTTTGCTTTCTATTTTAGCCATTTCTTTTAAAAGAAACTAGTTTTGTTAAGATAACATGGATGTTCATTGAATTGCTGATTTGTGTGAGCTTTTGAGGGTTGAATGCTGGGAGTAAAGCAAGCAGGAGAGAGAAACAGGAGATTATGTGCTAATATATATATATATATATATATACATATATAATATATATGTGTGTTTATATATATGTGTGTATATATATATATATATATATACATATATATACACACACATATCTGAGAATCAATTATCTAATCCCAGCTGAATGCTTAAGATGAACAAATTTAATTTTGTTGATTCATCTTTTTATAACTTCCTCAAAACAGAGAACAAATGAATCTAGACCAACATTTAGATACCTATGAGCCCAGCAACTTGACTGGACTTGTAGGATTACCTGGACCTCATGACCTGCTTCCAACACAGCCTCAGGGTTGTTGTTTATCCTTTGTTCTTGAAGAGGATGGTGACATCATGGAGGTGAGGTCATGACATAGGAGTAAATTGGATTGAAATGAGGGAGAACTGTGCAAACTCACCACTCTCACTTTCTCCTCTGGAGCCATCTGTAACCAGTGGCCAGATATACTTCAGGAGGACTGGAAATGGCCCCAGATGTGATAGAAGACCTTGACCTTTTAAGCTAAGGTCTTTACTTAAGGTCTTTAAGGTCTTAGTTTGACTGAGGCAACACTCATTCAGTGATAAAGGCTAGGTTTATTTATTAATTTATTCCACAATTTATTCTTTCCTAGGTTTTTTGCATTCTATATCTCTTGTTTCATTTCTTCCAGATGTGCTTGCAGTTCTGATGGGCAGAGCTTTTTTTCCCCGTCACTTTACTTGGATTTGTCGTGGCATGGATATCAGGGATTGTTTCAAATAAAATTTCCTCATGGTTTTTATAGTTTTCCATGGTTTGCTTGTTTCATGGGCTGCTCTTGGGTCAAGCTCAGCAACTGAATGGTGTGGGAAAGGCCTTCCTCGTGCTGAGTATAGTGGGCCAGACTAGGCCTCTCTAAGAGATCTTAGGGCTGCTGATGTTGAGAAAGATTGAAAGCAAAAGAAGAAGGGGATAGCAAAACATGAGATGGGCAGTGTCATAGAAGCAACAACCATAAACATGGACAAACTTTAGGAGATAGTGGAGGATAGAAGGACCTGGAGTGCTATTGAAGAGGTTAGGGTTAGCTCAAGATCCCAAAATACCAACATGCCGGTTCCTGTCAAATGAATTCAACTCAAGTTTTCTCAGCCAAAAGTAAAGTTTATTAATAGTTCATTAAAAGTTTGCCATATGGGGTAGACTTTTAGGGAGCCTAGGTATCTGTGATGCTTGCATTGGGCAAGCAGGTGAGAGTAAGTCTGACACAGAATAAGTCTGTGCTAGGTCATTCTATGGTGCTCTCACACCACATGGAGAGAAGATGGGGTCTTATGTACAGAGGAATCTAGGGGTGGTCTAGAGGAGGCATTAGGGGAGGGTCTTCAGGAGGAGTCAGTGAAGTCAGACTCCAGTAATGAATTTGGGGAGGGTCTTAAGGAGGCATTAATGAGGTCAATGCAAGGCTGGACTGATATTTTGATAGGCTCAAGGGTGGGAAGTAGATGGACAATGGAGGGCTAGACTAGTAACAGAGGTTTGGGCCCAGCCACAATGAAAGCTTATGGCCTCTGCAACTGCCTCATCAAGTGGGAAGATTTAATCAGCGTTCAAGGAGTTTTCCAGAGCCTGTACCTCAAAGATTCAAGGAAAGCTTAAGGGGTTCCCAGAGCCTGCACCTTATAATTCCTCCCTCAAACAAATGGGACCCAAATTCCTTTGGAGTGAAAGGAGAAGGTCTCAGCTTCTGAAAGTGCTTCCTGCTGGCAAGGGTTGTAGAGCTGTCCCTGCCTCTCTGGGTCCTGTTCAAGGGGGTCAGACTTCATATTCAAGGGGTCAGACTCCAGATGATGCCAGATCCAGTGGACTGGAGAACTTGGATTCGGTCAGAGATTTGCATAGTCTTAGTGGTCATCCAGAGGTTGATGCCTTGAATCCAGGAGCAGACAAACCTGGCAAGGAGGTTAAGCAAACAAAGACCAAACAGGTACCAAAAAAAAAAAAAAAAAATAGAGAGAAAAGACAATTTCCCTGGTTGGAATTAAAGATGAGTATGGTAAGGCCAAAATGCTGTCAGATATCTCTTTCCTTTCCATATTGCTCCTTGGATATTTAAAACATGAAAAGCAATAACAGCCTCAAAATCTAACAGTTTTCAAAAACAGGCAACAACTCTCCAAGCCTGTTCTCTCCTCCCATCATCAGAGAGTAAAAGATTTTTCCTATGTTGGATAAAGCTGGAGTATCGGTCAATTTAGTTTTCAAAAAAACTTTCACTTGGTGGTCTGGGCCTTGAGTAGCAATTAATGGTTGCACTCCCTCTCAGGCCTTGGGTTTAATTGGATATAGACCACGATGGGACCCAGGAGTCAAAAACAAATGCTGGGATGGCAGAAATAGCTCACCCAGGAATTTCCTGATCTCAAACAATTGACTCAACTATCTCCCACACTCCTGAGGGAACAGGGAGAGATCTGGGAGGCTTAAACTAGAGAAAATTGGCTTCCCAATTTCTCCAACAGGTCCCTTCCCAACAAGGGGGAAGGACAAGAAGAGATAATAAGGAAGGAGGATTCAAACAACAGATACTCAAATAGGCAAAGGGAGGAGGGGGTATGTCTCAAGACATGCCTTAGTTTTCCCTTCGATGCCCATGACCCGACTGGTAGAGAGCCGAGTAGGGCCAGAGTAACTAATTAAAATAGAGAATGCAGCTCCCGTATTGATCAGAAATCAGGTAACCTTACCTTTGACCTCAGTGCTTGCCCAGGGCTCAGCAAGGGAAATGGAGAAGGTGGGAGCACTGCCAAGCCCCAGGCTTCCCCATCGTTCTGAGTCTTGAGAAGACTAGAGGACAGGGTACTGGGAGGTGGCTCTACCACTTTTTCCTCCGTGACCATCCTTCCTCCAATGTGTTCCATATGGTCATGAAGAGTAACATAAAATTGAACAACAACAGCTGGTACTGGACACCCACTATTCACTCTTTAGAGGCTCCAGGGCCTCTCTTTCCTATAGGATCTACTCGAGTCCTGCTGTCTTGTTGCTGGGCTCAGGGACCACTTCTATGGAATCCCTCCTCTGACGTCAGGTACTTTTCAAGCTGAATTTTGCTTAAGGCTTTTCCTTCAAGTTTGGTTCTGGCCACTTCTTTCTCTGCTAGGCTATAGCTGAGTTTGGATCAAATGGCAGTGGGCCAGCTTCAGATTCCTTTTCTGGGAATGCTTTGCTGAACCTGTCTCCTCTCAGGGCTCTTTGAACTTGGAAAAGGCTTATCTGTATTTAGTGCTGTTTACCACAAAGGACAATAGAGGGTGGGCCTGGAGTCAGAAAAAAATAGTCCTGAGTTCAAATCTAGCCTCTGACACTAGCTATGTGGCCGAGGGCAAGTCATTAACACTGAATGGGAAAGGTGAAACTTCTCAGCCCATAAATTTTGTGGGAGCAAGCTGGAATTTCAGTTTCACCCTTCCTCCCTTTTTTACTACTGCTATATCAGCATTAGGCTGCCTTCAGGAGTTTTCAACCTCCACCCTTTTATGCCACACTCTTATCTGCATTAGGCCTCTTCAGAGATTTTCTACCTGTTGTACAGAGAATAAGAAAAAGCTGAGACCTGGGTTGGAGGTAATTTAGGTGTGGATTTATTGATTAAGTACAGCAGCTACCTGGAGTGTAAACTCAAATTGAGAGCCTTAATTGAAGATATGATCAGTGCTTAAAAAGGCTAAAAACCACAAAAACCACAATTAGGAAGGGGAGCTAGCAGAAACAATGACATATAGAAGCCAAGAACAGCCATTGATTAGATCTATAGCGCAGGGCTAATTTGGGAATATGGCGCAAGGGTACAAGGGTGCAACTTTCCTGTGACAACGGGGTCCCTCCTGGAACAGGATGGAGGGCACAAGGCGGAGGGTTGTTGGGTAATGGGAGAGTGGGGAACAGTCAATCTCCCAGAATAGACAAGGATCATATTCTGGGTGAAGACTGTGGGGACCCTGCTTGGTCAGTGGAACAGGACAGGGTGGTCTCTACATAAGATAGTCTTGCATCATAACCCCAGGCTGATCCTTATCTTGCACCATAACCCCAGGTTGATCTTGTATACTATGCTGATTCAGGGAGAATATACAGAATGCTGATTTGAGGAAGGAGGAGGTTAGGTGACTATGCCTTGGGCAATACCCAGGACTATGCCTTAAGCTGTTTCAAGCTATTACAGGGTGTAGGATAGAGACAAAGACAAAAATATAAAGGAGCTAAATGGTGGGCCACAAATCAGGTAGTGTGTGATTTGGGTTTGGGTACAACAGACCTCCATCCTTGCTTGTGACCTTTTTCCCACCCTTGCTTTAGCATCTACCAGTTAAGGACATAAACAATACTCTGGCTCCCTGTCCTGCCTCCCAGCCAAGAGGAGATAGTGGCAGGCTTCTTTGTTATCTGCCATTGGGTTAGATTTCACTCCAAGCCTGAGAGCCCACCTCCCAGCCAATGGGAGAAGGGGGCTTGACTTCGTCAGGTCAGCGTATAAATTCTTGTTCTGTCTTTTGTAATATGCCTCATTCTGCTGGTTCATACTGGTGGAAGGGATGCCCTCTTCTCGGAAGAACTGAATAAACTTCCTGTTCCTTCCTCAAGATACCTCTGACTTTAAATTTTTCTGGGTAGGAGATTTTTGGGGTCCCCATACCCCACACAACCCTCTCTCATTTTCTTCATCTGTAAAATGAGCTGGAGAAGGCAATGGAAAACCTCTAGTATCTCTGCCAAGAAAACCCTAAATGGGGTCATGAAGAGTTGTACATGACTGAACAATAACAAGAAAAAAAAGATGGCCTACCAAGAACTCCCCAAAGTCACTCTCCATACAGCCACTTTAGGCTGCGCTGGGCAGGGCCTGGGCTGAGGAGTCAGGCAGAGAAGAATGTAATTGCCTGGAAGGCTCTAGACCTGGGTGTTTGGCTTTGGTGCTATAATCCCTGCCAAAATTTGTCTATTCCAGGATCTCAAAGGATGCCTAGGATAGCCATGTTTCTGCCCCAGTCCAAAGTGTGGGGATAGAGAGGTAGTGTTTGGAATCCTAGGCATCTAAGCATTCTATCATCTTCCCCAGTAATGAAAGCCTGATAAGAACCTAATTAGAGATAACAGCTGTACAAGCCAGTATTTTAGTGGTATGTAGAAAACGAACAAACAAACAGAAAACACTTGGACTCTAAAGGAAAGCCTCCAACTCTTTGGGCAGATCAGATCCCCCGTGAAAAATCAGTGGGGGAATATGTAGACAAGAATCACAGAACTGGGTTGTAATCTGGGAACACACACCTATGTTGATGAATTCATAATCTAATAAATTCATCAAGAAAAATCTAACAGTTAAGTCACCAGTGATCTAGAACAGTGGTATCAAATTCAGATGGAAATGGATTCCTGCTGGCCACATTCTGACTTAGGAAAACACAAATGTGTTATTTTAAAAAAAAAATATTTCCCAATTATATTTAACATATTATATTTAACAGAATTCACTCTGGAATATTGTTGGGTACATGAAACCTTCCCAAGCATGTTTGATACCTCTAATCTAGAACATAGTCTCCCCATTTTGTAAAGGTGGGGAAAATTGTACCAGAAAGCACCCTAGCATGCCTAGGGCGGCTACTAGCACAGGTTCTTAGATCTGCTTTT
>JAQQSV010008308.1:0-13802 GCA_028646515.1 Pseudochirops corinnae
GGGTTGAGAGTCCAGTGTCCCCAGGAGGTCAAGATTCATGCGTGGCACATGGACATGAGCATGAGCATGGACATGGTCATGGAAAAATTGACCTCCCTGATTACAAACAGTGGAAGATAGAAGGAACACCACTACAGCAAGTCCAGGAGAGATTGGCTAAGCAAGGTCTCAGGGATCCATGGGGCCACAATGAAGCTTGGTGATACATGGGTCATTTTGGAAAACCTCCTACTTTGTGGGCTGCTTTGTCAAGAGGATTCAAATGGGGTTTTGGAGCATTTTTATTAGCCGTTAGAGTAGAATATTTCCTGACTGCTCCAAAGAATGAGGAGGAACTTGCTTGTAAACACTAAAGTTAAGACATAAAGGAATCAAAGCTAATTATTTAAAGTGAATGTTTGCTGTTCTGTCACTTGCTTACTTGCCATGTTAAAGATTAATATTAAAATTTCATTTGGTAAAAAAAAAATGTTTACAAGAAGAGAGAGCTTGCATTGTTACTGAAGATGAAAAGAATTTCAAGATGTTTGCCAGTCTTTGAATGGTCTGTGCCAATGCCCGTCTTGTTGGAATCCGGGCAACACGAACCAAGGAAGCTATAGAACAGGATGCGGAGAAGAAAAAGTAAAGAGATTCTGAGAACTTTCAATAAAAATAAAACAAAGTTTAGAAAAGAAAAGGTGGCAAAAATCATTCTTTTTTAACTCAGACAATAGAAATTTCTCAGAGTCACAGTCCAAGCCTTGAAATTAAATCTGAACTGAATGATTAGCATTTGTCAACTGATTTCCCAGCAAATGCTGAGTTTTTTGCGGCGGTGGAATATGGTGCCTCCTTTAACTGTAGCTGGATTATGCATCGTTTTCCATAAGACATCCAGCTGAAGATTTGCCCACTTCAGGGTAAAAATATAGCTTTTGTTTTCCCTCCATGTTTTCCTGCTGGAAAGAAAAATGCTGGTTTAACTCCCTTTGTTCAAATGGGAGGAAACAAGAAATTTGTTACCCTTTTAATGTAGCTGTCACCACCCAAATAATTGAATCAATTTCATAGCAACACAAAATGCAATGAGTCCCACTATGGTCCTGCCTTCAAAATGCTTACAATCTACTGAGTCAAGTTATTTCTCTCCTTCTACCTTACCTACAGTATCTAAAAGCCAAAGACCTAAGGATCTCATTCATTTTAAAAAATAAACAATATGAAAATACAGTATGTTATACTAGCTTTGCTCTTCTTTGTCATACTATATTAAACTCTACTATACTATATGGTAATCCAACTTATTTTCCTGTGTTGCTTGAGATCACTCTGTTTCATACTCTCATCTCAGATTTCTTAATTTCCTCCCTTGTAAAACAGATTAGGCAAGGTATGATTTTTCTTATCCTTTTATTTTTTTGGATGTCTTTGTCTGAACACAACTATTGTTGTGGCCAACAATGTAAAAATGAATAAATGGTTTATTTGCTTCATAGCAACTGGTGGTACTTTGTTATGTTTTGTTTATCAAGCAATAGCCCACTTCTTTCAGGAAGAAGGAAATGATTAAGTCTCCTCAGCCAGTTTGGCTATTAAGAGACACTGACTGTATCAGGAAATTCAAACACTAATAGCTTTGCTGCACCATAGATTTATGGTGGCATTAATTGCCTTTCTTGGTATACTAGGGGTTTCTGGGAAAGCAAGGGTGCTAGAGTTCCTGGTGGGAAATGGTGAGTAATTTAAACAGACAACAGCAGTGCTCTGGTTTCTCTGGCAGAGACTAATCTGACAAGAGAAAGGTGCCAAGCTTCACTTCCTTGGCAAAATGCAATTGTTTAGGCTGTTTTTTGTTTATTTGGCAAAGCAGCTTCCTTCTACTAAAGCTCTGAATTCAGTGAAGAAGGGACACAAATGAAATGGTGGAGAGTCCTCCTGCTCTGCTTTTTTGCCCCAGTATTTTGATAGGAACTGTAGTCATAGCTAACAATCTAGAACAAAGGGGCAGCTAGGTGGCACAGTGAATAGAGCACTGGCCCTGAAGTTAGGAGGACCTGAGTTCAAATTCAGCTGTAGACACTTGACACCTACTAGGTTTGTGACCTTGGGTGAATCACTTAATCCTGATTGCTTCACCTCTCCCCTCAAAAAAAAAAAATCCAGGACAGAGAGGAGTCACATTGCCAAGGTAATGTGCTAAATCGATAAGTCCAAGGCATAATTAGATAGATAGATGCATACATACAAATAGCAAAAATTGATGGAGTATTTACCACAGACTGTGCACTGTACTAAGCACTAGGGATTCAGATACAATCCAGGAAGACAGTCCTTGTCCTCGAGATGCTCATATTCCAATAGGGGCACCAGCATAAAAGAGAGCTGATGGGAGGAGCTGTCACAGAGAATAGTGGCCAGGTAGTGACATAGAGACTTGGTTTCAAGCAACATTAAGTAAAAGCTAACCTATCAGAGCTCAGGGTGGTGCTATGGGCAGTCTCCAAGGCTCCGATGGGGAGCAGGTACGGAGGATGACTAGGGTGGAGGCAGCAAGGTTTGGCTCTAGCAGACAGGAAGTGGCATTCGTAGAGCACTTTTTCATTTACTTTGCCCCACACAAATCCTGTGAGATCAGTGTCGTGGGGATTATCGTCAGCACTGTTCAAATGAAGAAAATGTGTCTTAGGGTGGAACCAAGATGGTGTATCAGAGACAGCAACCCAACTGAAGTCTCGCCAAACGACTTTAAAGTAATGCCTCAAATCAAATCCTGGATTGGCAGAGCCAACAAAAGGTCCAGATAAGACATTTTTCCAGCCTAAGAAAACTTAGGAGGTTGGCAGGAGAGGTCTGTGAAACTGGGGCGGAGGCCTCTCCTGAGTGGAGACGCTTGGTGACAACAACAGTGACCACAGCAACAGTAGCAGCTTCAGGAGCTCTTAGCCCAGAGACAGTAAGGGAGTCAGACAACTGATCAAAAATAGGTTGTGGGCAATCCTTTGCTGGCACTGAGTGCAGCTCTATTGTTTATACACAGTTCTGGGTTGCAGTTCCAGGGTAGAAAGGAGTGCTTGCGGTAGGTCATACAGGATCTGGGGCCCTAGTCACAGTTCCAGGGCCATGTGGAATTCTAGTGCTTGTAGATGCAGGAGCGTAAAGACCCATCCCAGAGCATAGACCAAGGGACCAATGATCACACCTATCTGGATCACACCACTTTGGAAGCACCAAAAACTTATAAACCCCCTGAGCTAGATCTGAAAACCATGACATGAAAAAGCCTGAAATGAGTACCTCCATCACTACCTCCTCCTCTTCCTTCTTCTCCTCCTCCTCTTCCACACCATCATCACCATCATCTTCCTTCTCCTCCTGCTGCTGCTGCTTCTCCCCCTGTTCCCTTGGAGTGGAGCATCCTGTTGCCTCTTTTGTGAAGGGGCAGCTGAGAAGATGCCTGGACTCTCCATGGCCAGTGAGAAGCTGAAGGAAGGAGTCAAGACTGAAAACAACAACCACATTAATTTCAAGGTGGCAGTGAAAGATGATTTGGTAATGTAATTTAAGATTAAGAGGCACATACCACTTAGTAAACTAATGAAAACCTATTGTGAATGACAGGGTTTCTCAAAGGGGCAGATCAGATTCCAATTTGATGGACAACCAATCAATGAAATAGACACACCTGCATAGTTGGAAATGGAGGATGAAGATACAATTGATGTATTCCAGCAACAGATAGGAGGAGCTTACTGAAAAGAGAATCTATAGCTCCATTTCAGAACTGTGCTCCCAAGGAAAGCAATATATTCACAATTAGAAAGTCAAGATTTGATTCATCCTCATCCTGACTACTGCAGTATAGTTTTCTCTCTTCTTTGATTCCCTTCCCTCATTCCTTTACTGTACATAAAGTAACTGGTGTATGTGCGTAGGCATAATGAATTTTTTTTTAACTAAATGGCCAATGGTATGTTTTGATCAACATCAAATCAAATGGGGAGGGGAAAAACAAACTGGTTCTGTGGAAATATCCCTTTTCTCCATTAGTGGCATGCTCATTCATCTTTAATCTTTATATTATAATAAGTTATTTTGCTCTTACTGTTTAAGAAAAAAAATAACCCACAAAAAAATTTTACATACCTTGCTTCATTGGATAATTTCAATGTTTTCCTTTTATCATTGTAAAACCAAGGACAATTTTATAACTTTTTTGCATGTTGCTGTTACATGTAGGGCAATCTCTGTCTCTCAATAGGGATAAACTACTATAAAGAAATTAATCCTAGATAGTCTTTCCTTCAAGTCAAACATCTTGTTGTTTAAATAAACTTCTTGTTTAAAATTTTAAAAAAATAAAAATTAAAAAACCTAAAACTTGAGACAGTTCCTTTCTACCTCCAGATAAGCGTTGTTAAACTTAACATAAAATTCAAAGTCAAGAAATAGGCTGGGAAAATGAACAAACAATAAAAAAAAACATGACCATAAAAAGCTACTATGAACAAGACCCAAAATCAGAAGACAATAAGGTGAAAACATCTCTAAGCAAAGTCTCCAAAAAATGCTAATTGGACAAAAGCCAAACAAAAATTCTTGGAAGAGTTAAAGAAAGAGATAAATGATAGAGGAAAATTTGGGGGGGAAAAATGAAAGCAATGCAGGAAAATTATGGAAAGAGAATTGTTATTGTTTGTCCTTCATTTTCAAAGAGGATCAATGACATTATGAGGTGATGTCTTGACTTGAACATGAATTGGATCTAAGTGAGGTAGAGTTAAACAAAATTGTCAGCTTCATTCTCTCTTCTAGAATCAGCAAAGTCCAGTGGCAAAACAAAAGTCAAGATGACTGGTGACAGCCCAGGCTATAGTGGATGACCTAGGTGTCTTCTGTGTCTGATCAGGCTCTAAGTTCTCCATGGCATCTTCTTCAGCCACCTTCATAGCTGTTGGCACAAACTGTTCTCATCTACCCACTCTGCAAAGGAAGGTCTTCACATGCTTGAAGTAGACATCCCACTAACTCACCAACAGGTCTGAGGCCTGTCAGCTACCCTCAACCTGGTTTAGGCCATTTGCTGAGATGGTTTTGCTGAGTTGTGGCTGCTGCATGAGCTATGGCCTCTTGGAGCCACAAGTGAGAGGATACCAAAGGTAGATGAACAGCCCTAGAAAGGGTTCAGCAAGCCCTTACATGTCCTTGAAAAACATAAAAAACCCAGAAACTCATAAAAGAGACACAAAAATAAGCTGAAAAAAAGTCTTTAAAAACTTAGACTTAAAAAACAGAATATGCCAAATGGAAAGGGAGGTACAAAAATTCACTGAAGCAAATAATTCTTTAAACATTAGAATTGGGCACTGGAAGCTAATGACTCCATAAGACATCAAGAAGCAATAAAACAAAGTCAAAAGAATGAAAAAATATAAGAAAAGGTGATATATCTCATCTGCAACTGACCTGAAAAATAGATCCAGGAGAGATAATTTTAAAATTATTAGATGATCAGAATCATGATCAAAAAAAGAGCCTAAATATTGTATTTGAAGAAATTATACAGGAAAATTACTCTGATATTTTCAATCCAGAGAGCAAAATAAAAATCAAAAGAATACTCCATTCTGATTGAAAGAGATCTGAAAATGAAAACTCCCAGGAATAGCATAACCAAATTCCAGAACTCCCAGGTCAAAGAGAAAATATTGCAAGCAGCTGGACAGAATTCAAATATCATGGAGATATAGTCAGGATCACAAAAGAATTTAGTGACTTTCACATTAAAGGAGAAGAGGGCTTGGAATAGAACCTTTCAGAAGCAATGGAACTAGGATTACAACAAAAATTGCCTACCCAGCAAAACTGAGTAGATTCTATTAGTGGGAAGAAAATAGATGTTTAATCATATAGAAGACTTTGAAGCATTCCTGATGAAAAGAACAGAGCTGAATAGAAAATCTGACATTTAAACATGACTCAAGAGAAACAAAAAAGAAAACATGAAAGAGAAATTGCAAGGGACTCGGTAAGGTTAAAGTGTTTACATTTCTATATGGGAAGGTAGCTCATGTAATTCTTAAGAACTTTATCATTATCATTTATCATTATTGTTTAGTCATTTAAGTCATATCCAACTCTTTATGACCTTATTTGTGATTTTCTTGGCTAAGATACTGGGATGGTTTGTCATTTCCTTCACCAGCTTATTTACAGACAAAGTACATGAGACAAACAGGGTTAAGTAACTTGCCTAGGTTATGTGTCTGAGGCCAGATTTGAACTGGTGAAGTAATTAGTCTTCCTGACTCCAGACCTGGCATTCTATCTATAGCACAGCCTGGGGAAGTTAATAGGAGTTTATGTAGACAGAGCATAGCTGTGAGTTGATTATGTTGAAATGATCTAAAAAAATGAAGGGGTAAGAAAGAGAGATGCACTGGGAGAAGGCGGGAATTGAGAGGTAGAATGGGGAAATTTTTCTCATATAAGAGGAAAAGCTTTTGGAGTGAAGGGGGAAATGAGGGAATGGTGGGCAATACTTGAACTTCACTCTCATTGGAATTGGTTCAAAGGAGATAGAAGATATATGTTTGTGTGTGTGTGTGTGTGTGTGTGTGTATGTGTGTGTGTGTAGAAATCTAACTTACCCAACAGGGAAATAGGAGAGGAAGGGGGTAAGAGAAAAGGGAAAGATCATAGAAGGAAGGATGGATTAAGGTAGACTGGTCAGAAGCAAAACAGACTATTGATGAGGGACAGAATAAAAAGAGAGAAAAGAAACAGAAGAAAATGAGATGGAGGGAAATACACACTTAGTAATCATAATTTTGAATGTGAACAGAATAAGCTCACCCATAAAAATGGAAGCAGATAACAGAATGGTTTAAAAACCGAATCTAACAGTGTGTTTATAAAGAGATAGACCTGGAACAGAAAGACACACAGAGTTAAAATAAAGGGCTATAACAAAATCTAATATGCTTTAGCTGAAGTAAAAAAAAAAAGGCAGGGATGACACTCATGATCTCACACAAAGCAAAGGCAAAAATAGACCTAATTAAAAGAGATAATCAGGGAAAATACATTTTGTTAAAAGGTACCATAATCAATGAAGTATTGTAAAAATTTTTACAGTACAGGTCTGATAAAGACCTCATTTGTCAACTATAAAGAGAATTGAGTCAAATTTATAAAAAATAAAAGCCATTCACCAATTGATAATGATCAAAGGAGATGAACAGATTTTTTTCAGAAATTTTCAGAAGAAGAAATCAAATTATCTAAAGCCATATGAAAAAAATGCTCTAAATCACTATTGATTAGAGCAGCGGTTCTCAACCTGTGAGTTATGTTCAATTTGTAACAATGAAAATACATCCTGCATACCAGATATTTACATTACGATTCATAACAGTAGCAAAATTACAGTTATGAAGTAGCAATGAAAATAATTTTATGGTTGGAGGTCACCACAACATGAGGAACTGTATTAATGGGTTCATGGCATTAGGAAGGTTGAGAACCACTGGATTAGAGAAATGCACATTAAAACAACTCTGAAATACCACCATTCAAAAATTATAAAAACTGGAGGGGATGAGGGAAATTAAGTACACTAATGAATTGTTGGTGGAATAGTGAACTGGTCCAACTAATCAGGAGAACAATTTGGAACTATGCCCAAAAGGCTATCAAACTGTGCGATACCTTTTGATCCATCAATACCTCTACTATCTGTATCCCAAAGAGATAAAGGAAAAATGAAAAGGACCTATGCGTACAAAAATATTTATATCAGCTCTTTTTGTGGTGACAAAGAATTGGAAATTGAGGGGATATTCATTAGTCAGGGAATGGTTCAACAAATTATGACATATGATTATGGTGGAATACTATTATGCTATAAAAATGATGAGAGGAATGGTTTCAGAAAAACATAACAAGACCTTTATGAACTACTGCAGACTGAAGAGAGAAGTAGGTGATCATTGTGCAGTAACAGCAATGTTGTAGTGATGAGCAACTGTGAAAGACTTGGTTACTCTGATCAATATAATGATCCAAGACAATGCCAAAGAACTCATGATGAAAAAAAAATGCTATCTACCTCCATAGGGAAACCTAATGAATTTTGAGGACAAACTGAAGTATAATTTTCTCATTTTCTTTTTTAGGTGGCCTTTTGTTTTGCAATATAGTTTATATGGAAATTTATGTTTGCATAATTTCACATGTATAATTGGTATCATATTGCTTTTTTCTCAGTGGGATGCAGGAGGAGGCAGGAAGAATGGAGAGAATTTGGAGCTCAAAATTTAAAAAGAAAAGAATGTTTAAAAATAAATCATAATTTTTTGAAGAAAAAAAAAAGAAGTGAGGCTCAGATTAGTTAGGTGACTTGCCAGTGGTTACACACCTAGGAATTATTGAAGATTGGATTAAAATACAGATTTCTTCTAGTGTTATGTCTAGTACTTTTCCCATAGCAGTACACCATTAATCTGGAAGTTCAGAAATAAGGAAAAGAGCCAAATATTGAAAAAGGTAAGACTGATACTAGAGCTGAAGTTAAGATTTCTCATTAACTTTCAAAACTGGGGAAATTACAAATACATCTATAAGCAATTCCTATGCTAGAATTTCTCACGCTCCAAAGGAAAGCATGCATCACAATTGTGAATTCAAAGCTAGAGACGTGCAAATAACTGGCTTATAAAGGCAACAGTGAACCATGATTTATAGGAAAAGACAGACTGGTTAACTTCACTTTGGGGCTCTTTCCATCTCTCCCTGCTTATAAGATCTACCAAAATGCCTAAAAGAAAGATCAGCAGTGAGTGCAATTATAATGACCAAGCTTAACATGAGAGAAGAGATTAGAAAAAGCTCTTGCTTTTCCTTAGAGAAGTAGTACTATGGAATGTTATAAATGTCATCAAATGTAGACAATGGGTTGATTGGTTTTGCAATTGCTTTTGCTGAACTGTGGTTTTAAAAAAAATTATTTTGTGCTTGGAAAGAATCACTGGGCATTATAGACTTAAATTCCTCAATCACATCATTGTAATTAGAGTTGCTGTATTTCTTTGATTTTTACACATGCTAGTTCTGCAAAGGTACTTTTATTTGAACTATCTTATAAGGTAAGATTGAAAAACAATAAACAGATTTGGAAGAGGCTTGGATCATGGAAGACTGATCCATTCTGTTGGTCAGTCAAGGCTCTTTGATGGTTTTCATTGTGCTACATTTAGGAATAGGTCCATGACAATAGTCAAGCAATTTGACTTTGGCTTTCAATTCATCCAAGGGCACTATAAGTTTGTTGTCAATGACTTTCATATTTTCTCTCCAAATATCTATCTAAACTCAGTAGTTTTCTCATGACAGACACAATTTTCTAAGTCTCTTCTAATTGTTTTCAGTTTCTGGTAATCATTAAGTCTAGGAATAGTTCAATGAAGCTATTTTTCCTTGATCCTCTTTCGTATCAAAGAGATGCAGGGACTAAAATGTAGCATCAATACAAGGGGACATTTTTTCTCTTATTAGCTGGGAGAATCAATATATTGTCCTCTATACACATTTTCATACCCTCATTGAAAAGAGATTGAAAATATTCAGGGCCACTTCTATTTGAAGCCAAAGAGTTTCCTAAGCTCTTCATCCATGTCATTCATTGACATAAATAAGTTGAGATCTGAGTTTGAAGAGTCCTATTCATTTTTATCACCATCTATACAATAGGGTATGTCATGTAAAGGTCAAAAATGAATTTGAAAGAATTTAGTTTATGCATAAGACCTTTTGCTTTTATTTTAATTTCAACAAGGTGAACTGTTTCAGCACTATCTTAAAAAGCTCATAGGTGTTGGGCTAGTTTTATAACAGTTTCTGCTTCTGCTCTATATTCCTAGGCTTGTGTTTGATCAGCACTTCAAAGTATTCAACTGGCACCTATTTCTTGTTAAGTCTTTTCCATTACTGTGTGTCCCATAGGACTCCCCTCCATGACTAAAGAATCTAAATAAGATAAAAATATCAAAGATAATTATGCATTGTTTGCTTAAGTTTTATTTATCTATTAGGATAAGGTTCAAATGATATTCATATCAGTATGCATAGAATACTTCTTCATGTTTTATTGAACTCTTAAAATTTGTCCAAAATAGTGCATATATCATCAAAACAGGTAGACATCATTCATGAACAGTCAATTTTAAGAATGTCAAAGGAGTCATTCAACTGGTCAAATATTGACTGAGTATCAGTTGTTAATAGCCTCTCAACAGGCACAAAATACTCGATTGTACTATGTTTTTCCTTGTTAAAATATTATACCACAATAGACATCTATTCATGGTGTCCACAGTAGTAATATCAACAATTATTGAGACCATTTTTCCATTTAGGGAAGACACAGTATTTTGTTGCACAACATTGTACAAATCCACAATGAAACCATTATGCATTCAGTTTTTCAGGTAGCATTTCAAGGAGATTGTTACATATGCTTTGCTATTACAGGATTATATTTTTGGAACATATAGACCAGGTTTAGAAGTTAACTTTCCTGACAAATGTCAGCTTTTTCATTGTGACTCCCAAGCAGTCTCCCACCTTTTGTCACATATGTAACAATGCCAATCAGTCACTCTAATACTCTTTGGTTATGCTACCATACTTGTTCAAGCAAGTAAACTTGCTTTTGTTCTTATACAACAATACATCAATGGCTTTCCCTTCATCAAGGCTTAATTATGAAGAACAGCCCAACACATGAAATTTTGACAATTGGTGTTTACTAGTGCTATGCCATTTTCTGAACACTTTGTTAGTGAATGTTAGATCCATGCAGCCTTTATTTGCTGCATCATTACAGAAGAAATCACAGTAAAAGCAAAATACTGAGTCTTTTGGCCCATACTCTAAGCTGATACACCTTTCAAATCAATCAGATCAAACACCTTGTTTATTGCCTACCTTAATTCTAAGTGATAGGGTCAATCTAGGCCAGAGATTCCTAACCTGGGTTCCATGATCTTGGTTTGTTTCTAGTATTTTGATTACTACATTTCAATACAATTAGTTTTTTTAATAATCCTACTTTTGTGCATTTAAAGACATTCTGAGAAGAGGGCCATAGGCTTCACCAGAGGACCAAACAAAAAAGTCAAGAACCCGAAATCTAGACTGATAACAACATTAGATCATCAAGACTAGCATTCTAATCTAATTTTTGAAATATCACTAGTTGGTCATCAAACGAAATGTTTGACAACTTTGAATAGAAACTACATGAAGAGATAAAGGCTTTTTCTGCTGATCATTACTCATTTTGTTGTGAATTGGACCTGATGGCATAATTATTTTCATGTAAGTTCTTAAGCAAGGAGTCCAAGGTATTTCCCCTACTATAATCCCATTCATTATAAATTCATTATAATCATCAAATATCATTTTTTTTGGCCCTTGATAAGATCCAAAGCCTGAACTAATCAATCAGACTGTTTGCTTTGCTTTAAAAATGCCCTTTCCTTTGTCTGTAATTTGAAAGACCACATAAAGTCAACAATGGGTATTCTCCCTGTTTGTGTGACAGGATGCCTAGAAATTCAGAATAGTGGAATTTCTCTTATCTTTAGGGCATACTCCATTGAGGGGTGAGGACAACACAAACATCCTGAGATGGTAAATTCCAACTCACCCTAGTTTGTCAATTGTCTTGTAAACATATGGAGACCATAAATCTGAGGGACACAGCCGTCCTGGGATTGTCCAAAAACCTATAAAAGCTTTGTTAATCCTGTATCAGGAAGTCAGAACTTAGATTTTGACTTCTTGTATGTATAACCTTCCTACCTGCATCTAGCTTTAAGAGAATAAATAATATAAATGTATATCACCTAGCCTATTTTTCTCCTTTAACCAAACTTTCAGGGTTAATACCCCTCCTTTCTTAATAATAAAGCTTTCTGTATTTTTTTTAATTAGAAGGTTGTATCATATGATTAAATAAAAACATTATTGGGGTGCCTAGGTGATGCAGTGAATAGAGAATCAGCCCTGGAGTCAGGAGGACCTGAGCTCAAATCTGACCTCAGACAGTTAACATAAAACTAGCAGTGTGACCTTGGGCAAGTCACTTAACCCCAAATGCCCTACCTTCCCCCCTCCAAAAAGCAAAAGATACCCCCAAACATTATTATTTGGGCTTATTGGGCTGTCTCAGTAAAGAACATGTGACAAAGATTATAAATACCACACTGTGATGAGGAGCAAGATAGTCTGGTTCAATTAAATTTTAGACAATTTTGAAAAGTGATAAAGTTTCTGTTGGAACAGAATCAGGAGCCCCGAGTCCAAGTGCTAGTACTACCATTAGCAAAAAGTGGAACTTTTAGTGATTTATTTAATGTCTCTGAGCCTAAGCTTCTTCACCTGCAAAGTGAGGGTATTGGTTGGATGGACTTCTGAGCTCCCTTCATGCTATGGAATGTTATTCCATATTAAAAGACCCACAAAATAATCAACAGTAGTGTTGGCAAGTTGACAAATAAGGTCCTACCTTGAAAAATGATCATTTTAAGTGGGCACATAGATTGTTTATATATATATATTTAAAACAATTCCCTTAAATAGGTTAAATATCCTTTTCTCTGCCTACATTCTTATATGTGTTAATTTGCTTAAGACAGCTCTTTTTTCTAAGCTAATGTAAATAAGTAAGCCTCAACAAGTGTTGCAAATTCTGAATTAATGAACTTTTATTATATGTTTATAGGAAACTAATGATTAAATGTTAACAAATTAGTTAACATAGGGTTTTCTTGATTATCCCTGATAGTAGAATGGTGACTATTTGTAGCTTATGTGTAGCATACCCTCTGGGTCACTCCCCCAACTTGCATTCATGTTTTAGGTCCCAACAAGATGGTTGCTACTTCATGTATTTCAGGTTGCAAATACCCAGTGCTACATCTATAGCTCAAAAGCCTCTACCATGACTGACTCATTAATTAGCAGCAAGCCAGTAGTGCCTATTAGGCATTTCTTAGTAAAAGCATTTAGTAAGATTGCATTGTAAAAACAGTCATTATAAAATTCTGGCACCTCCCCTCCAAACCTAGGGCACTCTCTCCCTTAAATAAATCCAGAATCTTTGGAGAGGCAAAATTTATAGTACAATCACAATATAAGGCACACACAGAGAACACTTATAAACAAGATAACACAACTTCCCAAAGGTCTTAATGTCCTTTCTCTTCTTTAAAATCCTTACAAAACTCCTCACTAGGTATAGTATCTCTGTTGGTCTGATTGATCAGCTGAATTTTCAGTTTCTGTGTCAGTCCCTGTCCTAGGCACTAGTAATGAGAAGACAAAAATTAGACTGGTCCTCCCTTCGAGAAGCTTACATTTTATCAAAGGATAAAACATGTACACATGTAAGCATATGTATAGTACATACAAAAAGAAAGTAAAGGTGATTTTTGAGGGGAGGTGCTTGGAGCTGGGAGGTTAGGAAAGGCTTCAATGTAGGAGACAGTATTTGAACTGAACTTTGAAAAAAAGCCTGCTTGTGCAAAAATATTTGTAGCAGCTCTTTTTGTGGTGGCAAAGAATTGGAAATCTTGGGGATTGGAATTGGAAATAGGGAACGCCTATCAACTAGGGAGTGACTGTAACGCCATGCACCAGCAGATTCCCAAAGGAATGCTACTGTGAACAGCTTTTAGAGTTCATATTACAAAATATAGTGAACACTCTGTTTATTCCATTACAAATCAAGACAAACATTCAAAACATTATAATATTCA
>JAQQSV010008309.1:0-13802 GCA_028646515.1 Pseudochirops corinnae
AATGACTTGTATTCTTGTAAATTTGACTTAATTCCCTGTAAATTTTGGAAATGAGGCCTTTATCAGAGACATTGGTTGTAAATATTCTTTCCCAATTTCCCACCTCCCTCTTAATCTTGGTTACATTGGCTTTGTTAAACTTTTTTTAAATATTAATCACTCTAAGGTGGTGATTGTTTCTACACATATAATTTTTGAGCAACTCTTAGCTCATCTTTAAGATCCTGAATTTTCACAACAAATATGCTTTTAGTTCACAAAAGTTTTGAAAAATTAAATGAGAAACATTAGTACCTTATAACACAAGTAATCAGTTTAGAGCTGAAAGGTACCTTAAAAGGTTATGAGTTCAACCTCTTCTTTTATATATGAGAAAAATGAGATCCAGAGAGAGTAAATAAATTGCCCAAAGTTATACAGCAAGTCAGAAGGGAAGAATTTAAACTTAAGTCCTCTGATTCCAAATCCAGAATTATTTTGACTCAGTCATTTTGCTTTGTGTTGTGATAACTGATTAAAAGTAGAAAAAAAAGTTATCTGAAGAATGAGAATGCATTTTGCACTTACTTTTCAGGAGCTGAAGTTTTTTATTTAATGTTTTCAGGTTCAAGATAGCCACTTTTTCTTCAACTGTGATCTTGGTTCATCAAAGAACTATCTTTATGATGCGAATAGCTTTGTTTTTGAGAAATTTATTTATAAAACATTAGTTTCTCTTCCTTTAGAAATGTCTTTAAAAATTTTTATGTATATGAGATATGAAGATAACGTAAAAAGACTGACTTTTTAATGGGCATACCAGAGTTTAATAAGCATAACCTTCATGACATGGTACCACCAATGGTTTTACTTTAAATGCCATTTCTCAAGAAAAAAAAGTGACAATGAAATTCCAGAGTATTATAATGACATTGTAATTGTAATATAGTTTGTTCTTGCAAAAGCATGTTTGGGAAGCATCTAAGCCAAGATTTGTACTGCATGTCTCCCTTCCCCAATCAATATAAAAGAAATTCTTAAGACTTTGGAAGGATTAAGTGGAAGTTTAGCAAATACATATTCATTAGCTGCTAGACAGAGAAAAGATTATTTCTTTGGTCTATTTAAGTAATTATGCTCGAGGCCTTTGTAAAAAATTTAGTAAATTGCTTTTCCTGTGGGGGATGACAACCAAAAAGCCTCAGGGTAAGGAGAGATGTCCTCCCCTTTCTCCTGTTGTTGCTTGTCTTTCCTTCTGGAAGAGGACCCTGATGTTGGGAAGGTGATTCCATGACTTGAAGGTTAATTGGATTTAAGTGAGGGAGGACTGTGTTGAGTCACCAGCCCTACTCTCTCCTCCAGAGAGAGTCCAGGGGCAAGTTATAGATAAGTATGGCTGGAGAGGGCCCCAGTGTGACCTTTATCTGCTTCCTTGTAAGGGAGAATTAAGTTTGGAAAATGAACAGAATTGATTTGGCTCTTGGGGTGATTTAAAGAAATAAATAGTTATAGAGAGCTGGGAAAACCGTCACAAATTTTTAAACATGAGCTAATTGAAAACAGTGGGCTCTTGGAAAAAAAGAGATTTAAATATAATCAGTAGAGATTATAAATCCGGATTTGATCTTGTTAAAATTTTGTTCTGAAGCTACATTATAACTCTGTTATATTAGGAAATTAAATCAGGTTTCTTTATATATAAAAAGGTATAATAGCACCCGCCACCCCCCAGTTGTTGGAGGAATAAAATGATTTTAGCATATTGAAAACTATATAAATGTTAACTATTGTTATTGAGTTTTGGATTAAATAATGTATTGAAGGTAATAATGAATGTTTTTCTAAGAAAGACAAGTTAAGATTCTATAGATCTACATAGATGAAATTTGAGAAGTTTGGTGTTATGTTTAAAACCAAATCAAACCCAACTTGTTATATACTGTAGGTTTCTAGTTTTTCTTGAATTGTGGAATTTGAGAGAATATCAAATGTGATTAGAAATTTGAATTCTCTTTTAATGAAGAAAATAAATTTTTAATTACATACTATATTTTTCTTAAATTATTATAAAATACCGTTAGAGAGGCCACTTCCCTATTGAGCTGTTAAGATGAATGTGATAATATTTTTTGAAAAATTATAATAATGAAGAACCTTTTGCCTTGAAATGTGCAATTCTTATGATTTAAGAGGTTTGATGACAATCTTTTCCTCCCTACCCCCACCTCCCAGCTCAATCAGAGGTATGGATCTAAATTTTGTAACCGTGCTTGAGAAAAATTGTAATAACTTGCTAACCACGTGGAAGAACTTAACATTCAGAATGTCTAAAAACAGTAAATGATGACTTGAAATTGACTAAATTGATGTCATTTGGCTAAAGTAAGTGTTGTATCTTATGAATTAGACTGTTAAAAGAAACAAGATTGTTTGAAAAATCTTAAATATTCAGTGGGATATGTTTCTCTGAAATAACCTCCTAAAGGGAAAAGACTTCAGTCTTATTATTTATAACTACTTTGTAATATAAGTTAGCAAGTAGATAAAGAAATAACTGGGAACCGCTTCTAGGGCTGTATCCCGAAGAGATCATAAAAAGGGGGGAAAGACCCACATGTGCAAAAATATTCATAGCAGCTCTTTTTGTTGGGTCCAAGAACCGGAAATCAAGGGGATGCCCATCAGTTGAGGAATGGCCGCACAAATTATGGTATATGAATATAATGGAATACTATTGTGCTATAAGTAATGATGAGCAGGCAGACTTCAGAAAAACCTGGAAAGAACTGCTACTAAGTGAAGTGAAGAGAACCAGGAGAACATTATACACAGTAACAGCCACAGTGTGCAAAGATTGATTTTGATAGATTTAGCCCTTCTCAGCAATGCAAGGACTTAAAACAATTCCAAAGGACTCATGTTGGAAAATGCTGTCTACATCCTGAGAAAAAACTATGGAGTTGGAATGCAGAGTGAAGTAGGCTATTTTCTCTTTTGTTTTGCTTTATGTTTTGTTTTCTTTCCCATGATTTCTCCCATTCATTATAATTCTTCTATGCAACATGACTAATGTGAAAATGTGTTTAATAGGAATGTATGTGTAGAGTGCTTATCAGATTGTATGCTGCCTTGGGGAGGGAGGGGGATGGAGAGGGAAAAATTTAAAACTTATAGAAGTGAAAGTTGAAAACTGAAAACAAAGGAATTAATAAATTGAAAAAAAAAAGAAGTTACTGAGAAATCAAAATGTAAACATTCTGAAGTACTACAGAAAACAGGCCTCTGAAATTCCTTAAAGTCATCTTAAAGAACTAGAAGAAAGCTTGTCATATGTAAGGACCATGTAAATGAACTGTTGTTATTTCTTTAATTGACTTTAATTAGTGTATTCTGAATAGCTCTTTACAGTCTTAGGTGTCATCTGATACCAAAGGAGATAAGGTGAATAATTTTCTTTGTAAGATAATTTAAAAATGAATTCCATTGAATTATTGTCATCTGACTAGTAATAAGTTTCATGTTTTAAATACATGAAACCAATTTCCAAATTCCAGTATCCAAATATGAAAAAATTTTCTCTTGTAATATGAAAGCTGAGAAAAGCTGTTAAGACAAATTACTTCCTCTTTTAATCTGAATGCTGTTAGATTATAAATGTATCTGTTATATAATATTACTCTATGTTTGGAAAATGCTAACTGTTTAAAGGATTTATTTTCTTTTAAATTAGATAACAACAACAACAACAACAATAACAACTCACTGCTGAGAGAAGCAAGTAGCCATATCCTCTTAGGATAGTGGCTCTCAACCTGTGGGTTGTAACCCCTTTGGGGGTCAAATGACCCTTTCACAGGGGTCACAGGTCGCCTAAGACAGTTGGAAAACACATATTTCCGATGGTCTTAGGAACCGAGACACTCCTCCTCTATCTGTCTCCAGGCGGTCCGACCACATGCAGATACGCCCACATACAAGTGTTAAAAGGTTGCGGCATTAGGAAGGTTGAGAACCACTGTCTTAGGAGGTCTTTGTCTGTGAGGATCCCTGGGATAACATCTTACCGGCCCTGTGAAACACTGTAGTATTACAGTTTGAAGAACTAAGACTTCTCCCAGCCAAAGTGGAGAAATTTATAAATTAAACTTTAAATAAAAGATGAGTTTTGTTTAAGTCATTTGGAAAATCTTGAAATTGTATCTTAATAATTAGTATGTAGTGAAGCTACATTTTTGAACCAACTGTTCACTGTATATGTGAACTGGTATTCACTGTATGTGAAAGTCCAGAATGTAATTATTCTCACATGAAAGATCAATAGAATGTCCTGATACTTATTAGGATATGAGAAAAATAAAAATAACTTTGCTCTAAGGTATAATTTGTGAAATTTTTCTGTTTGAGGAAAAGTCCCTTGGACCTTTAGTCTCCTGATATTCTAAGTTTCGATTTCAGGTGTAAGTGACTGACTTCTCATAAGGCTACTAGTCTGTCATTCAAGGGAAATGCCATGTGCTCCTGCAGTGTGAGGACTGCTACAGGTAGATGTCAGTCTCTGGGAAAGGTGAGAGAATGACATTATGAAGGTAAAGGCAGGATTCTCTTGACCTAGTTTCCCCATCTTGGTAATAAACAAAGCATTTTCCCACCGACATATATCTGAGCCTGACTGATATCCTATGACTTGTAATGAGCAAGTGTGATTGGCTGTTGACTATGACTCACACCTGAAATCAGACAGTATTGATACTATGTCCCTAAAGCCTAAATTGTAATTCAATTGACAATTTAAAATGATTCCTCGCTGTAGTAGTATTATCTTAGCATAAATTATTTAATCAAAAGTCACCAGTGGTGTTTATCTCTTATGTTTATTACAATGAAAACAATGAGGGATCATTATACACTTGCTCTTAGGGACATAGTATCAATAGTGTTTCTTAGTTCTGTTTGATTTCAGGTATGAGACATGAGAGTTTTGATTATTACTGGTTCTGGTTGACTGTTACAAATGACCCAACAAAAGATGATGTCTCTCATGCCTTCTCCATCTACATGTTGTGATGGTTGGAATAGGGTCAGCACATTGAGAAAAATCCATTGCGGGCAGTCCTCATCAATAAGCTAGCCTTACAAGGAGAAGAGTACATAGGGAAGGTGGAATTTACATGTCCTCCAGGTAATACAATGATCAAGTGCCTTTGTACCTAATAGCCAACTCCCAATGTCCATTTAATCTCCATTTGAGTTTCAGATGTCTCAGGTATTTGTGTGGTCCCTGGAAACAAGTTCTCATGGTCTGTAAAGCCAACCACAAGCAGTTCTCCTGATGACTGCTGCTGTGAATAACTTTAAGGTTCTGATCACGTAGTATAGTTAGTATAGTGAACTCTCTGTTCAGCAATAAACTAAGGCTAACATTTACGAAACCAAAGTACAATATTCACAGCAATATAACATAAGGACTTACTACTAAAGTGACCACATATTCTTAAAAGAAGATATCATTCAGTAAGTCACAATCTGAATCAATCAATATAAAGTACCTCTCTAAAGTCTTCTTTCATCTTGATTGGAGACTGGCTTCCATTCATCCTTAGCTCAATCAGCCTTAAGGAGGAATAATCCTTAAGGAGTACAAAATGCAAAATACAAAAGTCTCCTACCCCTAACTCATAGTGCTGATCTTGTCAGTCACCACTAAGTATCCAAGGAAAGGTCCTTTTGTCTTGGCTTGAGGCTGACTCCCAAACTCTGTGGTTCCTCTCCCATGCTCCCCACTCTTGTCTGAACTCATCCAACTGTCACCTGGATTCACAGGTAGGGAGCTCCTAGCTCCTGGTCCAGCTTCTGCTCCAACGTCTGGTTCAGCTCCACACATTAAGCTTAGCAGAGTTACAGTTTTCACACACATCATCAGCACTATCATCCATCCACTTTCTTTTTTTTAAAATTGATTTGTTTATTTGCTTCTAGTTTATAACATTCATTTCCACAGTCCCTTGAGTTTCAAATTTTCTTCCCCTCCCTTTCCCCCACCCCCCCTCATGGAGGCATGTACTCAAATATAGGATCTACAGATATCTTCACATTAATCATTAGTCAGGTTATAAAGAAGGATTATAACTGATGGAATGATCAGTGGGAAAGAAGAAACAAAACAAGAAAAAGAAACAGAGCAAATAGTTTATTTCAGTCTGCATTTACTCTCCACATCTCTTTCTCTGGATGTGGATATCTCTTTTGATGATGAGTCTTTTGGAGTTCTCTTATAACCTTACATTGCTGAGAGGAGCCCAGTCTATTGAAGTTAGTCATCACACATACATTGTGTCTGTGATTGTGTACAGATTTCTCCTGATTCTGCTCTTCTTGCTCAGCATCAGTTTATATAAGTCTCTCCAGGTTATTATGAAGTCTGTGTGCTCCACACTTCTTATATCACAGTAGTATTACATTATATTCCTATACCACAACTTGTTCAGCCGTTCCCCAATTGATGGGCATCACCTTGATTTCCAATTCTTTGCCACATAAAAAGAGCCACTTATAAATATTTTTGTACATACAGGTCCTCTTCTCACTTCTCTGATCTCTTAGGGATATAACCCTAGAAGTGGTATTGCTGGATCAAAGGGTATGCCCTTTGATTTATTTTATAGCCCTTTGGGCATAGTTCCAGATTGCTCTCCAGAGTGGTTGGATCAGTTCACAATTCCACCAACAATGCATTAGTGTTCCAATTTTTCCACATCCTCTCCAACATTTGTCATTTTCCTGTTTTTTTGTCTTAGCCAATCTGGCCATTGAGATGTGTACGGTACCTCAGAGTTGTTTTGATTTGCATTTCTCTAATCAATAGTGATTTAGAACATTTTTTCATATGCTTATAGACATCTTTAATTTCATCTTCTGAGAACTACCTCTTCATATCCTTTGACCATATATCAATTGGAGAGTGGCTTGTATTCTTATAGATTCAACTCAGTTCTTTGTATATTTTAGAAATGAGGCCTTTATCAGAGACACTGGTTGTAAAAATTCTTTCCCAATTTTCCACTTCCCTCTTAATCTTGGTAACATTGGCTTTATTTGTGCAGAAGCTTTCAATTTAATTTAATCAAAATTACCATTTTGCATTTCATAATGCTCTCTAACTCTTGTTTTGTCATGAAATCTTCCCCTCTCCATAGATCTGATAAGTAAACTATCCCTTGCTATCCCAGCTTGCTTACAGTATCAGCCTTTATACCTGGATCATGTACCCATTTCAGCTTTATTTTAGTGTACTGTGTTAGATATTGGTCTATGCTCAATTTCTTCCATACTATGTTTCAGTTTTCCTAGCAGTTGTTATCAAATAGTGCATTCTTATCCCCAAAACTGGAATCTTTCATCCATTAACTTTCTGCTTGTGAAATCAACACAGACCATCAGACAGGATCTTTGTCTGAGAAATCACTGCAAATCATCAGTAAAGTCCCAGGACCTCTGAAAACATCAGTAAAACCCTTTTCCGGACTTCTGTAAACAGACAACAAGAAAGTCTTGTTGGGCTTCTAAACCAGCAGTAAGGTCCCAGGGCTTCTGTAAACAGCAGCAACATCCTCTATCAGCAGACAGGTCTAACAAAGTAACATCAACACAGAGAGACAAAGTGTACATACCATAGCCATCCTTCTTCCCAATTATTGCTTGGTCCCAGTTTGTGCTCCTGCTTTTTTTATGACATGTTTCTTCCACTGTGGGCTTCACAGGTTCTGTTTTTAACAAAGACTTGATATAATCACAGGCGAAGCTCAGAGACACTTGAAGAACTGAAACAAGGAGCTAAATATTTGAAAAATTGAAACAAGGAATTAAATACTCTTTTGCTTGGCATTACATGGTCACATTCTGGAGCATGTCTCAGCTGATGGCAGCTGTGAAGGTGAGTCTTTCACAGAAGGTCTGGTCATTTACAGAGGCTCCTAAATGTTTCTGCAGTAACACTTTTACAAAACTGATCTTAATACAATTTAGTAACTACTTGAGATGGTGAACTATAGAACATCAAACCATGAATCCACACCTGTAATTTCAGAAAATTTAAGTCCTATATGAAAATAGGGTAATAGGCCAATGTATATTTCTAGAAAGTCCGGTATCTTGTTGCTCCTCAAAATAGTGTGCTCTATTTAATTTAAAAAATTTCCAAAAATTTTACATTCATCTTCATTCATTTTTATCTCTTTATCTAAATATGATTCTAATTCATTCCCCCCTCAGAAAGATTAGAATTATATTAACATATGTGTATATAAGATATATACATATATTAATATAACAAAAGGATGTTGTAATATCAATATCCTATAAACTAAATATCCTCTTAATTATAAGTCCATATGATCTCTAATTTAGCGCCATTATAGCAAGTGCTGACTTATAGTTCTAGATAGAAACTGTTTGTGGCACTAAAGAAGGATCAGTTTAGTACTATGTTTTCTAGTGGTTGAAACTTTTTTTGAATCTATTTATATAATATTTTTTTTGTTCTTATTACTAATGTGGTTAGTTATGGTTATAGTTTTACTTATATTAAACATGCCCTGCATTGTGTATGATCTTAGTGATATGTTGTTGTCATCCCCCGATAATATTTTGCTTCAAATTTTTGCATCTGTATTTGTTAGAAATAATGGTCTTTAGAGTTTTAATTCTCCCTGGTATTGGTATCCTGACCATGTCTATGTTATAGGAAGATTTGATAGGACCCTTTCTCTTAAAAATTTTTTTCAAATATTTTATACCAAATAATATTAATTGTTCTTTAAAGATTTGATAAATATTGCTTGTAAACAAATTTGTTTTTTTTCTTTTTTGACTTAATTTTTTTCTTTTTGAGTTAATTTTTGACCTTTTAATTTTTTTTTTCTAAAATTGGGTTTATGTTTTTGGTGAACATTCACCTATTTCTTTTAGTCTGTCATTTTTGTCATATAAGTGCATCAGAGTTCCTAAAAATATCTTTTTTCCATTGGTTATTGGTTTGTTCTTTTCATTTTTGATAATAGTAATTTGGTTTTCTCCCTTTTTAAAAAATAAAACTATCACAAGTCATTCCCCAATTGATAAATGGTCAAAGGATATGAACAGGCAATTTTCAGAGGTAGAAATTAAAGATATCTTTAAGCATATGGAAAAAAGCTTTAAATCACTATTGATTCAAGAAATGCAAATCAAAACAACTTTTAGGTAACACATCTCACCAGATTGACTAAGATGAAAAAATAGGGAAATGATAAATGTTGGAGAAGATGTGGAAAAATTGGAACACTAATGCATTGTTGGTGGAGCTGTGAACTGATCCAACCATTCTGGAGAGCAATCTGGAACTATGCCCAAAGGGCTATTAATAATTGTGTACTCTTTGACCCAGCAATACCACTGTTGGAGTTATATCCCAAAGAGATCACAGAAGTGGGAAAATGTACATATTTATATGTATGTACAAATACATTATGTATATATGTACAAAAATATTTATTGCAGCTCTCTTTGTGGCTGCAAAAAACTGGAAATATGGGGGATGCCTCATCAATTGGGGAATGGCTGAACAAGTTATGGTATATCAATGTAATGGAATACCATTGTGCTATAAGAAATGGGAAAGAGATGGACTTCATAATTACCTGGAGAGGCTTATACGGACTGATGCTAAGTGAGAAGAGCAGAACCAGGAAAAATTGGTACACAATCACAGACACATCGTATGTGTGACAGCCAACCTTGATAAACTGGACTCTCCTCAACAACGCACAGCTAAAAGACAACTCTACAAGTCTCAGGATGGAAGGAGATATCTACATTCAGAGAAGGATCTAGAAAGACTAGAGTTTAAATGGAGACTGAAGCAATATATGCTATCGTTCTTTTTCATGTTTGGTTTTGCTTCTTTTTTTCCTAGTGATCACTCATTGGTTACAACCCTTCTATACACCAGACTGTTGTACAATGTGAAAGTATTTGCAGATCCTATACATGGTTGCAGATCCTATACATGGGTGGGAGGAAAGGGAGGGGAGAAAATCTGAAACTCAAGGGATTGTGGAACTGAATCTTGTAAACTAAAAGTAAGTAAAAAAAAAATCAAATCCAAGAGAGAGTGAGACACAGGTAGAAAACTAAAAAACATAAATGAGACAGATTCCCTGCCCTGAAGGAACTTACTTTTTAGAAAAGAAAAATAAGACATGTACACAGACACTGCAGTTTTTTGTAATTTTTTTTTAATTCCATAAACTATATGTGGTCAGAAAATCCAAACACTAATCAAAATTAAATTAAATTGCTCCTGCAGAATAAGGATAACTGGGAGTTTGCCTTTGAGAAATGGAAATGCTTTAGAAGTGGGAGGAAGACCCATATGTACAAGAAAATTTATACCAGCTCTTTTCGTGGTGGCAAAGAATTGGAAATTAAGGAGATGCCCATCAATTGGGGAATGGCTGAACAAGTTGTGGTATATGAATTGAATGTAATGGAATATTATAGTGCTGAGCAGCACTATAATATATTATATATAGAAATGAGCAGCAGATGGACTTCAGAATAATCTAGAGAGACTTTAAACTGATGTTCAATGAGAAGAGCAGAACCAGGAGAACTTTGTACGCAATTACAGATACAACATGTGTGTGACGACTAACTTTGATGGACTGAACTCTCCTCAACAATGCAGGGTTATAAGACAAGTCCAAAAGATGCATGATGGAGGGAAATGTCTACATTCAGAGAAAGAACTAGAAAGAACAGCGTTTGAATGTAGATTGAAGCAAACTACCTGCTCTCTTTCTTGTTTGATTTTGTTTCCTCTTTCCCATTGTTCATTCCATTGGTTACAACCCTTCTTTACAACCAGACTAATGCCTAATGTGAAAGTATTTGTAGATGCTATACTTGATTGCAAGCAGCCATGGGAGAAAGGGGAGGAAAGGGAGTGAGGGGGGAAAAAATTTGAAACTCCAGGTATTGTGGAAATTAATTTTGTAAACTAAAATTAAACAAACAAATTAATAAAGAATTTTACCATTAAAAAAATAAAAATAAAAAATAAATTTATCTATGAGGTGGAGATAAACACACTTCAAAGGCTTGAGGACTCAATTTAAACTCCATTAGAATCTATGGGTTATAATAAATATTAAATTTGGAAGTGGACAATTTAGCAATGCACTTAATATCCAATGTGAAAAATGTGGTTTTGTGATGACAAATTAAAAAATATATATCAAAATCTGTTTAACATAATACCAATTTATGTTTTGAAAATGTAGTTTCAGCAAAAAAGAAAACAGAGCATAATAAAGTTTTTTTTTAAGATGTAAAAAAAAAAAAATAAAACTATCTAATGATTTTTTTTTTGCCTCAAAAATTCCAGGTCCTAGTTTTATTTGTTTATCCACTTTTTTTGATTTTCAATTTTGTTAATTTCTTTTTTGATTTTTCAGGATTTCTGTTTTGATGCTTAATTGAGAAAGAGGGCTGTAATTTGTTGGTTTTCTTGTTTTTTTGTTCACCTGCCTAAGTTGTTGATCTGCTTTTTTTCTGTTTTATTGATAAGCATGTTTAGAGATCAAAATTTAGGATTAGGGTTAGGGTTAGGGTGGGATGCGAATTGGGGTTAGGGTTAGTGTGTGTTCCTTACTGCTTTGGCTGCAACTCCCAAATTTTCATTTGTTGTCTCCTTCTTGCCATTGACTTTAATGAATTTATTGATCTTTAAAAAAATTATTTGTTCTTTGACTCACTCATTTCTTAAGATTGTCATTAAATTTCCAATTAATTTTTAGTCTTTGCTTCAAAAGCCCTTTATTGAATATTATTTGTGTTGCATTACAGTACAAAGTATGTTTAATATTTCTTCTTATATGCATTTTTCCATGAGGTTTTTATACCCTAATTCGTGGCCAGTGTTTGTCAAGCAAGGCATCATACGCGTGTGTTTGTGTATGTATATATATGCATGTGCATGTTTGTATATGTACACGTATGGATATACACGTATATACTCCTTTCTGTTTCCATTTAACAAGCTCCACAGGTCTATCCTATTTAGCTTTTCTAAAATTCAGTTCAGATTCTTCATTTCTTTTTTGTTTGTTTTTTAGTTAGTGTTATATAGGTCTGTGAGTGATAAACTGAGATCCCCCACTAATATAGTTTTATTTTGTATTTCTCCATATAACTCATTAAATTTTTCTTTAACAATTTACATGCAATGGTTGGTGCCTATATGTTTTGTATTGATAAGAATTCATTTTTTATGGTACTTTTCAGCAAGATGTTCATTTTCTGTTTCTCTCTTTTAACTGGGTGTATTGTTGCTTTTGCTTTGTCTTTAATTTTTGATGATCTAAGTAACACGCATGATAGATAGTTCTGCTCTCCCTCACACTGTACCTGAAACATCATGTTAGGATCTTTTCATGGCATTTGAGGGAGGATATTGGTTGCTTCGATAGCTTCCAGTTGGGTAATCTGAATGGTAAAGGCCTCAATTTCTTTCTTTGTGAAGATCACTTAGAATAGCTGAATGTTGTTAAGCCTGGAGAAAAACCATTGGTGACATAATAGTTTTTTTTCTTTCAGATATTTAAAGGACTTTTATGTTTAATGGATATTATTATTTTTTGTTTGTCCTCAAAAGATAGTACTAAGAAGAGTAGGTAGAATTTGCAATGAAACAAACTTATACTTAATGTATAGGAACATTTCCTAACAATTAGAACTTTTGAAAAGTGTAATGGGCTGCTTTGGAAAGTAGTGGGTTCTCCCATACTGGTAGTCTTCATACAAAGACTGGATGATCACCTGTTAGGCATATTGTTAAGCTAAGACTTTTTCAGATATGGATTGCACCAGGTCGTCGCTGAGGTCTCTTTCCAACTCTGAAATCTTTTGAAATAACAGAAAATACATTATTAAATATTTCTTGGACAAGAAAAGTCGACGGATTTTTCATGTAGCAAGAATGAAATTTAACTGATAGTATTTAATTGTCATCTCCTAAGTATTAAATGTTCTACAGAGTGGTATTCGGTATGTGGGGCACATGATCTATAGTGGATTTATAGATTAGAATCACAGAGGAGGAGGCAGCATGAATTGTTTGCAAGCTACATCATTATAGAGAGTACTTATGTGAGTGATACTGTGGAGCTATTCAAGAATGTTATTCACTAAATTATATAATGCAAATGTATTCTTTTGAACAAACACTAATTGAAACAAATACACCCCCTATACAAATGAAAAGTATAGCACCATTTTTATGTTTGTGAATAATTAACTTTAGTATTAAATTAAACAGAAAATTGCCAGTCATATTAGCTGAGGTTTTTAAAGAAAATATAATTTATTTATTTTTAGTTTTCAACATTCACTTCCATAAGATTTTGAGTTTAAAATTTTCTCTGTCTCCCTTTCCTGCCCCTTCCCCAAGATGGCGTGCAATCTGATAAGGCTCTACTTATGCATTCATATTAAACATATTTTCACAGTAGTCATCTCCTGCAACTAATCATGCCTTTAAATAAGACTCTATGTTTTTTGTGCCCTAGAAGGGCACAAAGAAGAGCTTTGGGTAATTGTGCTGTCTAATGCTGAATAGTATTGATGCTTTCTAAGATTCCCTGTTAATCATCATGATAGTTTATCAGATGTTTTTCTAATTTTCTTTTCAGATTCTTACTTTGCTTTTTTTTGTTTGATTTGTCATATTCTGAGAAAGGTACTTTAAAATTATCCATAATTATTTCTTTGTATATAAATCTTTTAGC
>JAQQSV010008310.1:0-13802 GCA_028646515.1 Pseudochirops corinnae
ACCTTAAAAAATAGATTAACTCAAGTGGCAAAAGAGGCCCAAAAAGCCAATGAGGAGAAGAATGCCTTAAAAAGTCAAATTTGCCAGATGGAAAAAGAATCTATAAAGCTTTCTGAAGAGAATAATTCCTTCAGAATTAGAGTGGAGTAAATGGAAGCAAGTGACTTTATGAGAAATCAAGATACTATTAAACAGATCCAAACAAATGAAAAAATAGAAGGCAATGTGAAATATCTCCTTGAAAAAACCACTGACCTGGAAAACAGATCCAGGAGAGATAATTTAAAAATTATTGGACTACCTGAAAGCCACAATCAAAAAAATAACTTAGAAAGCATCCTTCAAAAAATTCTCAAGGAAAACTGCCCTGATATTTTAGAATCAGAGTGCAAAATAGGACTTTAAAGAATTCACCAATCACCTTTTGAAAAAGATCCTCAAAAGAAAACTCCTAGGAATGTTATAGCCAGGTTCCAGAGTCCCCAGATCAAGGAGAAAATATTACAAGCTGCTAGGAAGAAATAATTTGAATACTGTGGAAACACAATTAGGATAACCCAGGATCTGGAAGCTTCTACATTAAGGGATCGAAGGGCCTGGAATATGATATTCCAGAGATCAAGGGAGCTAGGATTAAAACTAAGAATCATTTACCCAACAAAACTGAATATAATGTTCCAGGGGAAAATATGGTCATTCAGTGAGATGGAGGACTTTTAAACATTCTTGCTGAAAATACCAGAATGAAATGAAAATTTGACACTCAAATACAAGAAGCATGAGAAGGTAAACATGGAAAAGAAGTCATACGAAGCTTATCAAAGTTGAACTATTTACATGCCAACATGGAAAAAATGATAATTGTAACTTATGAAACTTTTCTCAGTATGAGGATAGGTGAAGGGAATACAAATGTATATATATGTATACATACACATATGTCTGTGTAGGAGGGTTTATATATGAACACATATCTGAGTATGTGTATATATGTGTACATAGAGGGCACAGGATCAATTGAATAGGAAGGGATGATACTTTAAAAGGTGAAATTCTGAGGTGGAAGAAGATTAGAATGAGAGGAGACAGGGAGAGACAGAATGGGGTTAATCATCTCATATAGAAGAGGCAAGGGATAATTGTTACAATGGAGGGGAAGAACAGGAAGGCAAAAGGGAAAGGGTCAACCTTACTCTCATTGAATTTGGCTTAGGGAAGGAATTACATAAACTCTAAACCAGGTATCTTGCCACACGGGAGAGTAGGGGGGATGGGGATGAGAGATGGGATGATGGAGGGGAGGGCTGGGTAAGGGGGAAGGTTGCTGGAAGTGCGCACTTCTGTAAAGCAACAGGGACAGGGTAGAGAATACAACAGGGTGGGGTGGGATAGGAAGGAGGGACATATAATCAGTCTCTTACCATATGTAGCACACTGTGGAGATGTTCTGCGTAATTACACATGTACAGCCTGTATTGAATTGCTTGTCCTTCCAGTAGGGGTGGGTGATGAGGGAGGAAGGGAAAGAATCTAAGATTTAAAGTTCTATAATGAAATGTTAAAAATAAATATATATATAATTATTATTAACTACATGCAACTGGGAATTAAGATATACAGGCACTGGGGTAGGGAGACCCATCCTGCCCTACTGTAAAGTCAGAGGGGTGATGGGGGAGGACATAGGAGAGAGCAGATTGGGGAAGGGGCTATACAGTGGGATCGATGTTTTGGAGTGGTGGGTAGGGGAAAGATGGAGAGAAAATTTGTAACTCAAAATCTTGTGGAAATGAGTGATGTAAACAAGAAAATAAATAAACAAGAAAATAAATTTTTTTAAAAAAGAAAAAAGTCAGAGGCCCAGGGTTAAAGATACGGGGATGTGAATTGTGTCAGCCTCTCCAGAAGGCAATTTAGAATTATGCTTTTAAAAAGTGGTTAAAGTGTTCATTTGCTTTGATCCAGAGAAACTACTGTTTGACCTAAACCCCCAAGGGAGTCAAAGATAAAGAGGTCCTATTTGAACAAATTATAAAACATGTTAGTATAAGTATATGCCAAGCATTAGAGATATAAATATAAAATCAGAACAGACCCTCTCTAACCTCAAGGAGTTTACATTCTATTGGGAAAGACAACACATACAGGAGGATTCAGTAGTAGAGGAGACAGCAAGGTCCATTAGTCCTTGACAGGATAGAAGGAAACGCTATAATTCATAGTAGGAGTTCCTACAATAATAAAGAATTGGAAAGAAAATAGAAGCTCATTAACTGGGGACTGGTTAAATAAAGTGTGGCACACAAATATAGCATCATTTCACTACTCTGTAAGAAATAATGAATATGAGAAATTCAAGAATCATGGTAAGACAGATGAACAAATGCAGGGTGAAGTTAGCACAACTAGAAGAAAACTACACATAGTAACTACAGCATTGTAAGTGAAAAGCCCATAAAAATGAAACAGAATACTGTGTAAAATAATAAAAATTAAATTTGACCCAAGTGTAGAAAAAAAACACCCTTCCTTTTTTTGCAGAGGTGTGGAACTATTTCTGTGATTTATTGCATATACTGTCAGATTCAGTCGATGTGTTGGTTAATTTTGTTGAACTTTTCTCTTTCTTATTTTGCTGATAGGTGGCACAGAGGATGGAGTACTACTGGGCCTGAAGTTCAAAGCTTAAAATCTTCCTCAGACACTCACTAGCTTTGTGACCTTGGGTAAGTCACTTAAAACCTCTAGATGTTTGCCTCAGTTTCCTCAATTGTAAAATGGGTTGTTGTAAGGATCAAATGAGATATTTGTGAAATGCTTAATAGTTTCTAGTACATAGTAAATGCTTTAAAAATGTTAGCTAATATTATTAGCTCTTACAAGGAATGATTTGCTGGTGAGGAGAGAGGTGAGAGATATTTAGGAATTAAGATGATATAAAGACAAAAGATATTTTTTTTAACGGAAAAATATCATATTCTTTAAAAAAAAATAGGGGTGGCTAGGTGGCTAGGGTGGCTAGGTAGCTCAATAAATAGGGCATGGGCCCTGGAGTCAGGAGGACCTGAGTTCAAATGCGACCTCAGACACTTAACACTTCCTAAGCCCTGTGACCTTGGGAAAGACACTTAACCCCACTTGCCCTGTCTTCCCTCCTCCAAAAAGTAAAAAAAATAAAAACAAAAATAAATTTAAAAAATAGAGAGACTTGAACTTGAAAAAGATTAAAAGGAAGGTTGTTCCATTCTTTAGAAGTCAAGGAGAAACTACCTGTCCTGCCCCATTTCACCTTCATTTCACAGAGGTCAGTTAGCATCAGGGCTTTCCTTTTCCCCCAACCAGGAAAGTTTTGGGTTCATATTAACCCTTCCTCCCTATCCCACCCCCCTCCCTCATCTGTGGGAAGCAATACTAGAGGTGCTCTAATAGCAAAAACAATGGAAACAATGGACAAGACCTATCTGACCCAAAGACAATACTGGATCTTGATCAGCACTTGGCTCTAGGGGAAAAAAATGAGGCTCTCCACCTCTTTTTCTATTATCTTGGGTTTTTGGAGGAGTGTTTTGCTTCATGGAGCATACCCTGGGGTCCACTCTGTCTTCCCTCAGCCATTACTTCATAACTTCTCAAAACGAAATAAATGCTTTGCCTTTCAATTTCAGATGCCCTGTAATTTTCGTGCCATTGTCCAGGTGTGAACTGGAATTCATGTATGAATTACATTGACTTGAATACTACTACTTCTGTCTTCCCCCCTAAGGTGGAAAAAGCAGATCAGATATCTTTTGGAGTTAAATCTCCTAATAAGCTCTTCAGAGACCACAGATTGATATGGTTCACAATGCAGAAGATACTAAATCTCTCAACAATAACTGAACCAAATGTCCTTAAACTGAACAAAGTCATGGTCATAAGCAATGTGAGGATGGAGATGCCAAATTCACTGTGCCCTGTATTTGGAAACAGGGTCAGAAGATGTTTGTATAGCACATTGGAAACATCCCTGAGTTGTTGCCAAGGCATGATGACAGTTTCCACAGAATCACAAAATTGGGTAAGTTTTCCATAGAGAATTAATCAATGGGCTGAAGTCCTTCCTCAATTACTCCTGACATTTTGAGGATACTGGTGAAGCGGTCCACCTGTCACTCCTTGTCATTACCACATGATCAAGTCCATCTTCTCTTCCCGACATACATCCCTTTGCTAACATCTTCTCCTTCTGGATTTCTTCACGGTTCCTCATTGGTTATCCATTGCATCCTATTCACCCCACTACGGTCCATGTGCTTTTTCAATGTAATATATTCACTTTTATTTGTGGGGGAGAGGGAAGACTGTTGTATTCCATGTGTCTCTGACATGTTTTCCTTCTATTGTCAAAATCTTTCTCTGCAACTAGTACCTATTGTCCACAGTTCTTAATGAAGCCCAAGCTGTCTGAACTGGATGTCCACCAAGCACCCCACCTTCGTCTTTAAAATGTTTTAAAAATTTTTTTTCAAATAACACTTTCCTCTCCCTCCTGCTCTCCAACCCTCTGGGGGAAAAACCTAACAACAAATTATAATCCTTGTAACAAGCAGGTATAGTCCAGCAAAATTAGTCCACCACTGGCCATATGCAATGCGTAGCCGGAGTCCACGGCCCACCGTTCTACCAAGTGGGTCCTTGTCAAAGGATGGATGCACTGGGGGTCAGAGGACCCGGGTTCAAGCCAAAATAACAATTTATTATCTGTGTGGCCTGTATTAAGTTACTTCACGTTTCTAGGTCTCAGTTTCCTCTTCTGCCATACGAGGGGGCTAGGCTCCTAGCGCTAAATCTGGGGGTCCTGACACAACCGATACTACCAGGTTGCCCTTTTTTGGGGGGGCAAAGGACCATCGGCCAGGGCAGCACATTCTGCGCAGGCGCGACAAGGGAGGCTCACTGACAAAGACGCGAGTGGCGACGAGGCAGCGGAAGGTGCCTCCAGTCTTTCGCTCTTCCGTCACAAACTACTAAGGCTCTGGCCCCTCCTTACTCCTTCCCCGGCTCTTCCTCCCCTGAGGCGCTGTTTCTCCCGCGGCTCCGCAGCATCTGTGGAGACGAGGTGTGTGCCGAGACTTTCTGATGAAGCGCAGGGTGGAGGGACCCGCCTATGGGCAAACTGCGCAGTCGCGAGGCGTCCCCGAGGCTGGTGGGGCGGGTAGCCGTCTGCGCTTGCGTGTGGTTTGTACCGCCCTTGTGAATGGGCCGTTCTTCTGTAGCCGAGGCAGTCTGTCCCTACGTTTGGCGGGATGAGCGGGTGGGGACGCTGGGGAGGAAGGTAGGTACGGGGGAAACAAAGGACCGCAGTCCCCGCTAACTAGTTTGACTCCAGACACCGGCGGGGTGAAAAGGGGTCCGCAGCGGAGATGAGCTTGGGCCTGAGGGCCTCCCAGGCTGTGCGGGCTTCGGCCGAGAGAGGAAGAAGATCTCCTCCGAGGTTGCCACGGAATGGGCGGTAGAGGTAATCTAGGGCCTCGCCTCGAGGTCAGCCTCCAAGAGAAATGGGGTCACTAAACCCTCCGTCAACATCCGTGCGGGCCTCATCAGCCACTTAGGAGGTTAGGTCTTGTACACAGCTCCGGGCCTAATATCTCCTCAGGCGAAAATAGGGGAGGGGGAAATGACCTCAACGGTTATGTCGTATTGTTATCCGTGATAAGATGGAGGGAAAGGTCTAATTGTATGGTAGCTGCCGCACTCGGAGGCATTAAATAGAGGAAATAATTGTACTAGGATTAGCGGGAATGTAAGCTTTTGAGGGACTAATATGCCAGGAGTGGTTTGAGTATACACACACATACACACGTATAGGCTTGTTTACTGCTATTAATATCATTAACAGCAAAATGGGGACCAATAGCACTCACTTCTTGGGGTTAGATGCTTAATAAGTGCCTATCCCCTAACCCCATGTGCCGAGCACTGTGCTAAGTGCTTTACAAATACCTCATGAGATCCTGAATCTGAAAGATATAGCTCTAACAAATTATCTTCTGTCTGTTCCAGGATTCTAAGATTATAGTTCATTAATGCTTTAAAAAGGAATTTCTGAGTTTTCTTCATTGTGGTCAATTAGGTGATAATCCAGTTACAGTGAAACTACTACCTCAAGGCAGCACAAAACATCCGTGAAAATAATGATTGCTGAGTTTACTTTCAACTTTATTTTCAGTTCAAAATGTGTCTTAAATCTGTAGAAAAAACAACAAAAGCAACCCAAGATATTATAAGAGAACAAGTTTGGGTACTAGGTACTCTAAAGGCTCTAAACTTTAGATTGTAAAGAAAGATTATTTTAATCAAAGAAACTTGTAAGGAAATAAAGGGAAATTATGCAGAAATGAACATCCTCGTTAATAAAATATTGCTGGAAACAGCGAAGATGAGAAGTGATCTAATATAGCAAAAAATAGAGGAAACAAAATGGAAGAACAAGTTCATAATGTAACAGAACTAGAAAACTAGTTGCTATAAGTGCAAGAAAAAGTGACCAACCTTGAGAATAAATGCAAACAAGCAAGCCTCAGAATAATTGGCAAATCAGAGGGTACTGAAGGGGAAAAGAATCTGAGTTTTGATAACGTGAAGAAGTAATTAAAGAGACTTTTCCCTAATTGACATCCTGAAAACCGAAAATTATTTCGCATTCGACAAGAAGGAAACCTGAAAACCAAGTCTCTAAGGCACATTCTAATCAGACTTTAAAATCCAAGCCAGAATCTTCTAAGCCTCAAGAAAGAAGAAATAATGTCAGACAACACTGATCTGTGTTTTATTACACTTTGCAGTTAAAACCATGGGAAAATAGTGATGTTGGCATAGAATATAAAACTAGAAGATAGGAACTTGGATTCTAGAATCAGACTTGAAGCAAACCTAAGCATTCTTTTTCAAGGCAGAAGAATGATGCTTAAAAATTAATCCTTTAAAGAATTCATTTACAAAAGACTACAACTATAAAGGACTTTATGAGCAGAGGGGCAACTCCGTTGGGTAGCTAAGTAGTTAAGATATTCAGCAAAGGATTTTGTTAAATTTAACACAAAGTCTCTTGTTAAATTTAACACAATATTGTGTCAATTAAAAATAAACATGAATTAAACTATTGTGTGAATATTCCTAGATGCTGGGTAAAATACAAGGTTTCTCCTTTCCGGAAAATTAGTCTGGTAAGATTGTTTCTTATGTAATATTAGTTTGATGATGATAAAAATAAAATAGATGACATTTTAGAAGAGTGTAGGGAAAAGGCCAGATTATTCCTTTAATGAAATCTCCTATCTTTGACTAAGTTGGAAGGTAGGAAAAAGGATAAGAAAAGTGTTAATTATTGTAACACTAATTAAATTATGAATTTGAAAATAGCTTTCTATAGGAGATACATAATCCAAAAAGATATTAGGAAGACTAAAACCATAGGAAAGATAATATTTAATATGCTTTGGCACGAAGAAGATAAAAGGGTAGCTAATAAAAAGATTACAAATCAGTTAATGCTTTCCAGTTTGGATTTGACTTTTAGGGGAGATAAGACTGTTAAGGTAAAAGTAATAGGAAACAACAAAACCTAACAATATTAAGATTTTTTCACCCCAAACAACATAGCAATTAGGTTAAAAAGTTATTTAGGAGAATAAGTAGAAATCATACCCCTACCACATATTTCCTGATAATTGTAACAACAGTTTCTAAAATTACATTATTAGGTTATTTATGATAGATAAGGAAAATGGGTAAATTGTAAAATCAGATTGGTTTGCTAGATTCTAACATGAAGATATTAGAAAAAATAGGAAAAAATTAAAATGCACATTTTTCAAGTGTATAGTAACTTTCACAAAATTGTACTTTCTCACAAAAAGGGCTCAAGTAAATCTGAAAAGATGAATTCTGTATGCTATATTTTCATACCAAAATAAAATAGAAACATTTTTAGAAGGCTACGTGTAAAATAAAAGGATTAGTTGATTCAAAGTAGAAGAAAAAATATAGCACAAATATAACAATCTATAAGATAACAGTGATAGAGGTTTAAGGGATTAAATGCCTATATTAATAAAAATTTAAAGGCATTTTAAAAGGCTAAATTAGAGAAAAATAGGAAAAGTGGAGGTTTTGTTTTAGAAGAGCAATCAGAAAAAATGGATCTGTGATTTCATTACTTTTTTAATGTGGTTTATAAAATTCTATCTCTGCTTTCTCATTCCATGGAATAGAAAAAAGACAAAAACAAAAAAACATATCTTCTCACTAATCTTGCTAAGTCTATACTTGAAATGAATTTTGGGCCTTCTAGGCCTTAATATTATATTAAGTAGCAAAGATGTGATCTCTCTGTTGGTTATCATTTGCTCTTGATGGTTGAGTGGCCTCTTTTCAGTCATACACTTCTAATAAGATCTTTAACATTGTGTCCAGTTCTTCATTTTAATATGTTCTAAACAGGTATCTCTTCATTATCTTTTGGGTGACCTGTAATTTTGATTCTTTTCATTATTCAACTCCATAAAGCAGGATCACTTCAATTTCATCTTCAGTTTAATAAATTTAAAAAATAATTTTTTCACAGACTATTAAAATTGATAAATTCTTAGTAACAAGGAGAAAAGAAATACATTCCCAAAATGTAAGATAACAGTGAATTTAAAACTAAGGATATTTTTGAGGGGATATTGTTTTTACACAATTGTATATGTCATAGTAATAGTCAATAGACATAGCTATATGTCATAATGATAGTTGAAAGTGGCAAAAATTGACAATGCCCAAATCGATTTATAAATGATCAAATACCAGTCAATACCAATGAGGCTACTTTATAGAAGTAGATAAAATGACAACCAACTTTATATTGAAGAACAAATGATTTGGAATATGAAGGAGGTGTTTGATAAAAGCAGATGAAAGAGTTCTTGAACCACTAAACTTAGAAATTAATCAAGCAGTGATTGTCAAAAACTATAGGCATACATTGGAAAATATTGCAGGTTCATCAACTCCAGACTAATAAAGTGAATATTGTAATAAAGTGAGTCATGTGAAGTTTTTGGTTTTCCAGTGCATGTAAAATTTATTATTAAGTCTAAAAAATGCTAATCACCATTTTTCAGTGATAATCTTTTTGCTGTTGAAGGAGTCTTGCCTCAAGGTTGATGGTTGCTGAAGGTTGGATAGCTGCGACAATTTCTTAGTTTGCTGATTCCATTTACTCTTCAATTCATTTGACACTTAAGAGGCTATTGTAGGTTACTGATTGATCTAATTTCAGTATTGTGCCTCAGGGAATAGAGGAGGGGGAGAGGGGAACAGCCAGGTAGGCCAGTTGATGGAGCAGTCAGGACACACTCTACATTTATTGATTAATTGGTGGTATAAGGGAATGGTTTGTGGTGCTCCAAAACAATTACAATGGTAATATCAAAGATCACAGATCACTATAACATAATGAAAAAGTATGAAATATTGTAAGAATTCCCAAAATGCAACACAGACAAGTATTGGAAAAATGACACTGATAGACTTGATATAGTGTTGCCACAAACCTTCAGTTTATAAAAGAGTATCTGAAAGCACAATAAAATAAGCTGTGCCTATATCTGGGATTGGACAAGACAAAAAAAAAGTGATCAATAAACAATAAGGATTCTATAAATAGCACTATTTATAAAAAGTTGGTGTTTAATAACTTATGACATTAATATTTGCAAGGTGTTTTGCTCACACTAACTCTTGATATACTGTGGGAATAGGTTTGGGGAGGTATTTACAGTGGATAAGCAAAAGTGGAGTAAAAATGCATATTGGCCAAATTAGAGTGTTTTCCCATCTTATTAGTCCTTCAAATCATATGCTTGACAGATCCTGTAGAATAATAGCTGACATTGGATAACCTACATTTATATAGTGCCTTACGGTTTGAAAAACATCACAGTAATTGTCAAGTGGAAGTCTCCAACTGCAGTTAAGTAGAGCCAGTATTTTCTTCATCTTACAGGTGGAAAAACAGACTTAATGACTACCCCAATAGTCATACAACTAGTAAGTACTACACAGGTTTCAAAACCATGTCTGACTCCAGATTCAGTACTCTTTTCTACTATCCCACACTTCAAAACTCTTGGTTGTAAGATGGCAGAGTAGAACTTAACCAAGGATACAATTTTTATCCAGATCCCTTCAATGAAATAGAAATTTTGTTCCCACCTCTACCTCTTTAACCACTGGAAAACCCGGGAGGGGAGGAACTTCTGAAAGTCTGCTAAAATACTTGCTGTAGCAACAAATATCTCCTTGTAGATCCCCCACTGATATAGCCATCTCTAGCCCTAGCACCTCCTTCCCCACCCACCACCCCCATCTTAGAAAACCTAGTCGGTACAACCCACTATTCCCTTCAGAGTTTTGGGGCTAGGAGGCTTTCTAAACCCTATATGCAGTCCATTGACCATTTTGAGGCTAATCAGACCTCTATAACCACCTCAAGGATGCCACATTCAATCTCCTTACAACTATTTAGGAAGTCTCATTTCTCACCAGAGCCTAGAGCAGTGGTTCTCAACCGTCCTAATGCCATGACCCTTTAATACTCCTATGTGGGCAGACTCGCCTGGAGACAGAGGAGTGATGTCTTGGTTCCTAAGACCATCGGAAATAGTGTTTTCTGATGGTCTTAGGTGACCCATGTGACCCTTGTGAAAGGGTCGTTCCACCCCCAAAGGGGTCGTGACCCACAGGTTGAGAACTGCTGGCCTAGAGCATACTTCCAGCTCCCTTACCAGGCCTGAACCAAGGGGAGCAGCCCTTTTTACTCCCGGGGTATGAGTTCAAAGCTTCAGCAGATCTTAACCACCATTACCCCTGGTGCTGAGGGAATCCCTTCTGCTTCCCCTCCCCAGCACCAGGTCACAGCAGTTACTATCTACTCCCCACACAAGTTGAGGGGATTTCACCCATTCCAACTTCTCAGTTTCAGTTGAACCAGAGCTGTGAAGATATCCCTGCCTTCTGTAACCTCCTGAAAGTTGAGGGGAACCATCCCTCTTTCGAAAAAGGAAAAGGACAGGATTCCTTTGGTTACTTGCCCCTATATTGGATGAGGTATGTGGGGAGAAGGAGTGGTCCATTCTACCAAGCAGGAGGCTCAACTATGCTTCACTTGCTTCCTAATCTTGCCTGAAGACCTGCCACATTACTATCATTCTGACAAGTGACAGGCACAAGCTTCCAATTCTAATGGTCATCATGACAGCCACAGACTTCCACAGTTTTTATTACGTAGTATATGTAATATACTTCAGAGCTTTAGAGCTGGAAGGGATTTTAGAGATCTAGTCCCATATTATATTTTTATAGATGAGGAAATTGAATTTAAGAGAGATGAAACCCCAAATAGCTGGTAAATGGGAGAGCCAGGAATTGAGTACAGGTCTGATGCCTCCAAATCCAGTGCAAGGTACTATTGTGTCTGATACTTCTAACATACTCCTAATTGGTCTCCATTGTCATACTTTTAATACCATCCAAACACCTGCCGAGCTAAGAATCCTAATCTTGTTACCCTTAAGTGGGTCCTTATTGCCTCTAGGGTAAAATCCTTATCCTAGCACTTATGGCACCTCCCTTCCCTCCAAATGTGGCTCTACCTAACATTTGCCTCATTTCACATTCCATATTCCAGTCAAATTAGACTAAAACTTGTTTCCGAGGTGAGTTTTCTGTATTAGTACCTTACAAGAGGCCATTTCCCACGCTCAGAATATACTTTCCTCTTGTTTCTGCTTTTCAGGATCCTCTTCCTTTAAGGTTCAGCTCCAATGCCACCTGGTTCCACAAAATCTTCTCTGATTACCCCATCTGAAAATGTTCTCTCTCTCCTCGTATTCTCTGAAAATGCTTTTCCTAAGATGACCTCATTTGCTTCACATCATTAATATTGTATTATATTGATCTATGCATATGGCCTTATTCATGGAATCACAGAATTTGAGAGTTGGAAGGGACTTCAATGACATCTAGTTCAACCCATGCCTAAAAGGAATCCCCACTGTAATATAGCTGATAAATAGTCATCCAACCTTTGCTTGATAGCTTCCAAGAAGATGGATTGTACCACCTCTTGAGTCAGCCTATTCCATGTTTGAACTTTTCTAATTGTTAGGAATTGTTGGCTAGCATCTAGCTTAAATTTGCCTTTGCAATTTCCACCCATTGCCTGTTACTCTCTCAACAAACAGAACAAGCCTAATTCCTTTTTCATATGACAGCCTTTCAAATACTTGAATATAGCCATCATGACCCCTATAAATCCTTTCTTCTCCAGACCAAAATATCCCTAGATACTTCAGCCTAACTTCATAATGCTATGGAAACAAAGTTCTCCTCATTAGAACTCTGGCTTTGGACAAGTCGCTTACTTTTGCTTTAGTTTCCTCATCTATGAAATGGGAATATTGATACCACCTATGTCCAGAGTGGTTGTGAGGACAAGATATCCCTAAATGCTTTAAAAAACAAAATGCTATATACATGTTAGTTATATTAAAGTGATATTAAGACTTTACAATTATTCCTGTTGAATTTTATCTTATTGGATTAATCCCTGGACAACTAGGAGGTATAGTGGATTGAATGCTGGGCCTGAAGTAAGGAAGACAGTAGCTGTGCGACCCTGAGCAAATCACCTAACTTTGTTTGCCTCAGTTCCTCATCTGTAAAATGAGCTGAAGAAGGAAATGGCAAACAACTCTAGTATTCTTGCCAAGAAAACCCTAAATGGAGTTACAAAGAGTAGGATACAACCTAAAAAGAACTCAACAACAAAAGATTGATCCAAATGTCAAGATCACTGTCAGGCAAGATTTTTTGGAGTCTTAAGAGTCATCCAATATTTGCCCTTTTAAGCTTTCTGTAGATTTGTATCATCTGTAGATCTGTAGATTTGATGAGCATGTCATTTAGGTTTTTATCCAAGTCAGTGATAAAAATGTTAAATAGCACAGGGCTAAGCACAGATTCCTGAGGCACTTCATGGGAAAACTTTGACAATGACATTAGCCCATTAACGACTATTCTTTGAGTCTGGTCATCCAACTAGTTCTGAATCCCTTTAACTTTTATTATTCAAATCCCTCTGTCTAGTCCAGCAGTTCTTAATGTGTAGAGCCTTTCAAGGTCAGAACTACTTATAATATTACTGAGACATTATTTGCCCATTAAAATATTCCTTCCTTTTCCAACTACATATCTATAATGAAGCCAGATTTTCTTCATATGTTTCAACCAAAACAATGTATTGCTGTAACAAACTGAATGTAGAAATGGGTTTGAGAATCTAGCTGTCTTCTGTTAAGCCAGATGCTAAAGAGAACTGCAAAAGTAGACAAAACAATGCCATTCTTCTCGTTTACTTTTTTGAAAATATTTTTTATAAAACTTAATTTATGTTAATTTATGATGGATTTATTCTTACCATCATCTTAGATGAATGAATAAATATTTAAAATGTTATCAGATTTAATTTCTAATATGATAAATATTGGTAGTTATAATCCACATAAACAAAAGTTCTTTGGGGTCTTCAGTAACTTTTTTTAATTTTAGTTTATATCATTCATTTCCATGAAATTTTGAGTTACAAATTTTCTCCCCATCTTTCCCGTACCCACTGCCCCAAAACAGCCATCCCAGTGTATCGCCCCTCCCCCAATCTATTCTCTCCAATGTCTTCCCCCCTCACCCCTCTGACTTTTCGGTAGGGCAGGATGGAT
>JAQQSV010008311.1:0-13802 GCA_028646515.1 Pseudochirops corinnae
AGCACTGAGTAGTTGAGATAGGTCTTTGTCCCATAAATAGCCTTCAGGGCATCATAAAAATGCTTTGGATTGTTAGTATAAGCATAAAAAGTAATTTTCATCTGCCTTTTTACTCAGTTTGGAATCCTGCACCTGTCTAAGCTTTCCTTGTACTTTACTTTTCATGGAATTAAATGCTGCCTCCTTAAATATGACTAAACTATCATGCTGGTGTATCCTATGGAGTTCTCATTTTTCATTAAGCAGCTTATGAATTTCCACATCATTTTCATCAAACCAGTCTTGGTTTGCAAGTGTTCTGACCCAGATGAGCACATGCAGTACTACACACCAAATCTCTGAAAGCTGTCCACTCCTTTTCTGCTCCACTGTTGCCAACTGTGTATTCGCTCAACTTTGCTTCCAACTTAGCAACAAACTGTTCCCACTCACAGAAGAACTCTAATTTGTTGACATTGATTCTTCTGGTAGTCATTTTGTCTTTGGTGTGTTGCTTTTGATGATTGCAAATACTTAGCTTGGAAAGGAGAAGTCTATGATCAGTCCAGCACTCTGCACCACACATTACCATTGTCACTCTCACATCCTGTCTATTCTCCTTACAATCACATAATTTATTAGATGCCAATGTTCTATGAGGGTACATCCATGAAATTTTATTGCATTTAGGTAAATGGAAGACAGTATTGGTTATGAGAAGGTCATGAGATGCACGTCTTCAGTAGTAAGTGGCCACTGCTGTTGCTGTTTCCAACTCCTTTCCTCCCTATGACTCCCTGCCAAGTCTAGTAGTATGAGCCAACTCTAGCATTTTCTGCTTACTCAACCCTGGCTTGATTACCCTGGCAGGTGGGGAATCCCACTCTACACTCAAAACACCAAAAAATTCTCAAAAGTGGCTTCAGAGATAATTCCACTCACCATTGGCATGTGGAATGTTGGCACACTTATAGACAACCCAAAATCCAGTGGACTTGAAAGACAAACAGGTCTTGTTGCAAGAGAACTCAGTAGGTATTTCATCCAAACAGCAGCCCTCAGTGAAACAGGACTGACACATGAAGGCCAGCTTCCTGAAGTTGGAGCTGGATACATGTTTTTCTGGAGTGGCCACAGTGAAGGGGAGTACTGTCAAATTGGTGTAGGTTTTGCAATCAAAACTAATCTAGTATTCAAGTTGGTATACATGCCAAATGAAGGGAATGACAGGTTCATGACAATGAGATTACCACTTACAGGAAATGTCATACCACCATTATTAGAGCCTAAATTGTACCTAGGACAATTGAGGTTCCCTCTCCTGACAAGGAGCACCAGAGCCAGCTGTGCTGTGAAGAGTGGAGGGGGCAAGAAGGAACCAACATGCACCTTGTGAGATCAGAAGCAGTGGGGTTGAAAGCCTCTGACTGGGCACTTCAGGAGGCTGAAGCCTTGGCTTTGGTTCCAGGTTAGGGGGGGAACTGAAGATTTGCGGCAAGGGGCGCCATCTCCCACACTGCAGGACTAGAGGTGATTACAAAAAGTAAACTCTTATTACCAAAAATTGCATAGGCAAAGGAGAAAGAATTTAAGCATAAAAAGCTATTATGGTAAAGGAGAAGATTGGGCTTTATCTTCAGAGGAGAATATTGAAATAAAGAAACCCCTAAAGAGTAACATCATATGGTCACCTGCCCAAAAGGAATTCATAGAAGATCTTTAAGAACACTTTCAAAATCAAATGACAAAGATGGAGGAAACACAAACAAAAAATAATAAACCACGAAAAACAAGATTATAAAAGGAAAGTTAACCAATTAAAATAGCAGATACTGAATCTTAAGTTTGCAAATGACATGTTGAAAATTAGAATTGGGCAAGGTGAAGTCAGTGAAATTATGAGATCAGGAAATAATTAAACAGAATATGAATAATGAAAGTAGAAGAGAAAGTGATATGTAAGAAAAACAATAAATTTGAACAATAGATCAAGAAGAGAAAACAAAAAGTCATCTGATTAACTCAACGTCATGTTTAAAGAAAGAATTTTGATACAATAATACAAGAAATAATTAAAGGAATTTGTCCTGAAGTATTAGAACAAGATGGGAAAGTAGAAATAGAAAAAAATCCACCGATCACCACTTGAAAGAGATCTCATGAGGAAAACTCATAGGAATACCATAATTAAATTCTGAAACCCCCGGCTGAAGGATAATATATTAAAATTATCTAGATTGAAACAATTCAAATATGATGGTGCCACAATTAGGGTCCCACAAGACCTAGCAGCAGAGACATTAAAGAACCGCAGGTCAGGGAACACTATATATCAAAGAGTAAAATAATTGGGACTCCAGGTGTAAATATCATACCCAGCAAAGCTAAGCATAATTCTAAATGAAAAACCTGGACATTTGATCAACTGTCAGACTTTCAAGATTTTTTCAAAGACAAGAACAACAATAACCCTGAACTTTGTAGAAGATTTGACATACAAGAGCCAAGAGAAATATAAGGTCCATACCAAAGACTGATTATAAGTGATTCGTAAGGATGGACTGTTTATCTTTTCATATATGTAAGATGTAAAACTTATGTCTAAGGTTCTCTTGAATAATTGGGTACCTCATAAGAAATATTGGGGGTAAACCTGAGTATGATATGAATTTAAAAAGTAAAACCATTTATGAACAGCTAAAATGTATTTATTTTATACAAATGAGGTGCAAGGGAAAAATCAATACAGAGGAATTAGATTGGCGAGGAGAACTAGAAGTTCTGGTAACTCACTTTCTTTGGGAATGGATTTAAGAGGGGAAGAATATATGTATATGTGTGTATATATATATATATATATATATATATACATATATACACATGTGTATATATGTGTGTATATGTATGTATATATATCCACATATGCATGTACATGCATACATACATATGAGTATAAATGTCTTCTCAATTCAGAGGAAAAAAATTGTAGGGGCATAGGGAAGGGCAGAAGACAAGTGAAGGATCTTTAGAGGGAAGGGTGAGGAAATAGGTAAAAGGGGGGGGGTATGATAGGGTGTTTAGATTTATGGGAATGGGAGGATAGGGGAGGGATCCTTGGAGGGGAGTAGGCAAGTAACAGGGGAGCAAGGTAGCAGGTAGAAGTAAAGTAGAGGAGGCAGGAGACAGGAAACAAGAGATACACACAAACCTAAAAACAAAGATCAGGAGTAGAATTTGTTTGGGGAAATATATGTTTATGTATGTATGTATGTATACACACATATATGTATTTATATATACATATATATGTAGCTATAGAGATATCCAAATTCAATTGTAGCCTTCTCTGGTGTGGGGGAGGGGAAAAAAAAGAACCAAGTATAGAAATGCAGAGAACAAAAGAAAACTCACAAGGAAGTAAAGAAACAATGGACAGTTCTCAACATATATATTATTTATCATACAGGGTTTCTTGAAGTGAAAATTTATTATTATATATTTTGAATTCTTATTCTGCTATAGAAGCAGTGGGGTTGAAAGACCCCAACATGCTTTGCCCCCTCTCTTTGTATTTACATTCCAATATTTAAGTTTATGATATGTTTTTGTTTCTTTTCTCTATTCTGTATTTGTGTTCTGGCCTTTGAGTCTAAAATAAAATTTACAAAAATATATATATGTATTGTTTCTTCTTTAACAAATTCCGGATGAAAGTAGAGTTCTGGAACTACCAGACCTTCCTCATCTAATTCTCTGTGTCAGTTTTTCTTCTCATACCTCATTGGTATTAGATAATTACTCTTTTTACCTTTTCCTAAATGGTTTTACTTTTTAGAATCATATCACACTCACATCTATGCCAGTCTTTCTTTCAAAATAACCAAATGCTTATAAGAGTCTTAAAGGTATGCTTTACATTTCCTTATATAAAAAATAAACAGTCTGTCCTTATTGAGCGCCTTATAATTAGTCTTTGATGTGCTCCTTCTATTTCTCCTGGATCTTATATGTCAAATTTTCTATTAAGTTCAGGTTATTTTTGCAACAAATTTCTGAAAGTCTGGCATTTCACTGAATGTCATTTTTTTTGTGTTTTTTTTTTTTTTTTTCCATTCAGGACTATGCTTAACTTTGCTAGGTATGACATTTTTGGCTGCAGCCCCAGCTCTTTTCCTTTTCCATGGATAGCATTCCAAGCCCTGCAGTGTTTTAGTGTCACTGCTGCTAGGTCTTGTGTGATTCTAATTGTGGCTTCGCCATATTTGAGGATTTTTTTTTCTTGTTGCTCTTCTGTGATGTCTTTGACTAAGGGAATCGTGTTATCCATTGGCCATCAGACTCAAAGGATAATGTTATTTTTAAGTTCATTCTGCCATTAAATTAGCCTGTCTTGATCCCAGACAGCTCTGTTAATGTGCATGGCCTTGTGGTTACTGATAGGAAGCAAAGGACTGGCCAGAGTCTCAAGTATGTTTGACCACTGAGCCTTGTCTCTATTTCATTTCTTTTTGTATTAAGTCAGTGCACCAGCTCAATTATGGCACATGGCATATTGTTCTAGAACATTCTTGCCTTCTTACTGTTTTGCTGCATTTGTTGTAGTAAAGCCAAATATGCAGAACTCCATATTTTGGACCACCTGGAGTAAAGTATCTTGCTACTTACCAGCAGGTACAAAATTGAGATCCTGGAGTATAGATTATTCTTCATAATATTTGTGCAAGAAACACAAATTGGGGGAGCTGTGGAAACATATTAAAACCTTTTTGTTCAAATGAAAATATTAAGAAATTATATTTTCTCTAGCTTAAAATCTTATCCAGACTTTGCCCTTTAGAAAAGAAGATGAGACAGAAGCTAGGACTCTTCCTAAGGGTGATACCCAAATTGAATACTTTTCTGAAGTGATTGGCTTCAAGACATACCCATAAACCAGTGTCTTCTTTTGCATTCAAGATTAAGATATTAATCACAGGAAGGGAGTCCTTTCAGTATTTCAGGGGAGTGGTCAAGGGAGGAAAGGAATAGTGAATATTCTGGAATGTTAAACCTGAACTCTAAATAAATACACTGTGATCAATATTATTTTATTAATATTCTTATAAATGTTACGTCAAGTTATCTTATGATAGAGAGTAATATCTGAAGGCATGGCAAGGGGGGAGACAGGAGAGAGTTATACCAGTTCTTCAAGGTTGAAATAACTTGAATGAAGAACATGATCAAATAAATAAAATGGTTTCTGGCAGAATTGTGTTTAATATATAGTTCAGTAATAACCTTTTATCTCTGAAAATTTAAAGGTGCTGATTTGGACTTGAAGTCTGCCATTAACCAGAAAGTAAGCATTGGGCCCAGGAGTACTCCTCTTCGAAAGACTGCCATGGGTCACCTAAACAGAGCCCAAAAGAAGATTAAACTGTTCCAGCAGGATTTTCTGGGAGTTGAACTTCACTGTCCTTTATGACTCTTGTAAGACCTATAAACAGAACACACGGGAGGGCTGCTAGCAAAGGTTTTCTCTTGATCTGGTCAGATAGGAAAGACACTAAGGAGGGCTTAATAATCTTACTTTATTCTAGTCTAGTTTTCTCAGAAGAGGATTGCTGATAATGGGAGGACAAACTCCTATAGCAATTCCCTAATCATTCTTCTCCCAGGGGCAGGCAAGAAGATGGAGGGGGGGGGGGGTTAACTACCCCTATTTCTTGATGGGGTCAATCGAGATAAACACAATTTGTGCATCCCCTAACTCCCCTAAAGCCTCAGTGGGGGCCATGGACCACCTGATACCACTGGCCCAATTTGGAAGCAGGAGCTTAATTGTTCCTAGCTGCTCTGGGAATTTCACATGTTCAAGACTCAACTAGCTAAAAGTAATAGGTTTCTCATTTTGTTCACTGTTCATTGGTGGTTTGTTCAATGTCTATTAATCTGTTCTTTGTTTAGAAACATAAAGTAATGAAGGGTGACTGCTCTTAGATCCATAGATTCTCCATAATAAAGGGGTTTACAACCACCAAATCACTAGGATCTCTTCCTCCTTATTCCTGAACTACTAAACCTCTCTCTCAAGTGATCCTTCTGGTCATTTTGGAGGGCTTGACTTAAATTTGTCAGCAAAATTTCCCACATGAGTGGCTCACATCAAGATGAGCAGATCCTCAGGAATGGGAAATGACATTAAAGATCATCCTGAACAGGAACACATTGATATGATCAAAGACAAAAAAATCAGGCTGTTGTTGGTCAATGAGCTTTGATAACAGGTTCTCCACTATTCAAGTGAAGTCAGTACTGAATATTCAACTTTGCCAAAGTTGGGAGGCTCAGAATGAGAAACGTAGCATATAAAAATGTATCTGACACAGAAAAAGATGGCATTAGTATTTCATTCACTAGAGAAATGAACATACACGTTTTGTTGGAAGAGAGGAGTATTTGGATTGGGTAGAAAAGTTAGGGGTGCTGAGTGAGTCAGAGCTGAATGGCCTCCCCATGCCTGTCTTTGAGTTTAAATTACTTAATGCCAGATACAGTACTTTGTCCCACAAGTAGGTATGAAAAGCCTGAAAGGGTACTGGGATTCAGATCTTAGTAATTTACAATTTGCAGTTGATCAGACAGGAATGAAGCTAGGTTCACAGACCAAAGACCAATTTATGGGAAGTAACTGGGGAGGCAAGATTGGGGTAAGAATATCTCTGGATATATTCATGTTGGAAGGAGAAGAGTGTATATGTAGATGAGAAGAATACAGTAAGGACCAGGCTAAGTAACACATTCAGCCAATAAGATTGAATCCTAGGATGGAGGCTCTGTTTTCCTTTCACTACTTCTGTGACCTTGCGAAATTAATCTCTTTTCATCTCATTTTTCTTTTTAGAGGAATGCTTCCAATATTTCTCTTATTGACAAGTTGTTGCTTCCTCCATTGGCAATTACTATTTGATCTGCAGGATTTGCCACCTTGAATTGAATCTTGAACTTTTTGCCCTTTGGATCACATGATTCCTTTCCCATCTACATTTTTTGTGAGTCCTGAATAGTCTTGTGTCATTCACCCTGCATTTGCTTTGTATTTCAAGATCTTTTTCTTCGTCATTTGCAGTATTTACTGGTTTTTAAAAAATTTTTTTTAACATTGCACTCCTTAGATTTAGCCAGTTTACATCTTGGAGTTTTCATCATAGGGTTTTTTTTTTCTTTCTGGAAGTGACCTGCAGAGTTTATGACTGGTACTTTGATCACTCTATTCTCAACTGAGTAATTTTTTGGGTGTTTTTCTTTGCATTTTGTTAAGCAGATATTTTGACCTGTGTTCTTCTAGTAATCTACAAACCTTAATTTGCCCCTACTCACACTGTCTTTGAGATCAAAACTTTTTTTCTTCTACATGTATCAGTTTCTTTTAATATTATTTTAATGCTCTTCTTCCATATTTTCCTTCATTTCTTTATATTTGCATCAGCAATCAGTTGTTTTCTCTTTCACTTCTTTGAAGAGACTCATGACTGGATCCAACTTTTTCCTTTCTGCAAATTATTTCTGTAGTGCAAACCATAATTTTTTTTCATCATTGTTATGTCTCTCTTGAACCATTAACATTCTGCAATGTCTCCATGCTCTCTTAGGAATCCACAGGATCCTCTCCCCCATTAGGTGTTGATTTCATTTCCTTTGTTGCAACATAAATTCAGGCATGTTTGGACTCATTTGGACATTTTGGTGCTTAGCTTCATTTCTGTCTTAATATCTGCTTTTTTTTTTTTTTTTTAAAAAGCTGCTTATGCTTAAGGTTTCTGAGTTTTCTTCCTCTTAAGCTCTTTGGTTTCAGTCTTCTCCTCTTATATTCATCCATCACTTTCTGACTCCTTTATGTCTGATGGGAGATTTCATTTATTAGCCCATCTCCTACATGCACAGCATTAGGTTAGACTTTGGAGACACAAAGGAAAAGGCTCACAAGGAGATTGATTCTTTTGATATCCTTGGGGTCCTTATACATTAGTCTCCTCCAAAATGGTTTTTAAAATCCTGAGAACCTTCTCTGTGGGGGCAAAGGTAGGAACGTGGGAGGCCCAGTGTGACATCCAGTTCCCAATGGAATCAAAATAAAATGAAAACTAAGGATGTCTTGGAAGAAAAAAATAACAAGAAATGAAGACTGAGCAATGGTTGGGGAAATTTACAAAAATAGTGTTACCCTTTTATCTTGTTGAAGGTTCAGACGGTTATGGGCTGAATATATTAATAGAAGCCTTAGGCATTTAATTAATGTATCTTAGCACCAGGTGGGGGTACCATCTACTTTCTACTTGGATTCCCTGGGAGTTGCTGTCCAACCTCTTATCCCAATAGCAGCTCCCTAAACCAATTTCCCCAATAACTGTGCCCTAGAGAAGACTCTTGGTACAACTAAGTCTCCTCTTACTCTGAAAGACTGAGCTTTGGGCTTCTGTGTTTATTAGATATTTAGAGATCTTCTTCTCCTTCCTCAGGTCAGGGTGTTTTCTCCTCCATTCAACCTCAGTGATCCACATATTGATTTCAGCATTGCAACTGAACATATGGAGGTTGAAGTAAGAAGGACAAGGTGAAAAGTTGTAAGGAGGAAGGGCAGTGGGATGAAGGCTGATGTAACTAACAGTAGCTCATACTTGGATTTGTCCCAGATGCACTGGTCTTCAGAGTCCCAAGCATCTAATCCCACTTCCTATCTCCATGAGAATTGGTGTAATTTGATATCTGACCTTTTCATTTTTCCATACAGACAAATAGGCACATACCAGGAGGCCGCTTGATTGCCACTGATTACCACAGTAAAGTTCTCTCATTTCTCTCTCTAGTTTTTGTACTTCTGATGTACATGATGCTCTTTGGTAAGATTTGTTCTCTGTGGTCACCAAGAATCAGAACCTGAAAGAGCTCCAGTTGTTACACTCTATAATTGTTAGCACATGCATGGGCAACCATTGTGCAAGACTGAGAAATTCAAAGTGTAAACTGGAAAAATTGACATAAGTCTAAGCTGGTCTCATAGCTGGGGTGACTGCCTATGTGGGGCTGGGAAAAGTGATGTAAAAAACTGAGGTATATGTGAAAAATAAGGTTCTAGGAGGAAAAGAAAGGATAGTCCTAAAACCAAATGAGTAGAAAAGTAGGACAATGCAAAGAAGAGTGAGGAAGAAGCAAGAGGGAAAAGGGATATATGGTTCTTCCCACTACTAGTTTTGATATTGTTATAGAAATACTAGGTGTAAGAATAAGAAAAGAAAATGAAATAAAGATTACCCATATTAGCAAAGAGAAAACAAAATTAATTCTATTTACACATGATGGTATACTAAGAAAACTCCAGAAAATCAGTGAAGAAACTAATTGATCCTCGGGTCATAGATTTAGAACTGGAAAGGACTTTGGAGACCATCCAGTCCAACTTTCTGATTTTACATATGAAAAAGTCAGAAGCACTGATATTAAGTGACTTACCTAAGGTCACACAGGTAGAACTTAAACCAAGGTCATCTGCCTCCAAATCCAATACACTTTCTTGTGCAGCATCAATGAGATAGCAGGACTCAAAATTGATATCCCTGCACATAATGAACAAATTATATATTTCTGTAATGTACAAACAAGAACCAGGAAGGAATGATGATAAAAAAAACAAAAACAAACTTATGTTCCCAGCTTTTGTCTCTTAAACTCTTCCTACATCACCACTTAATTGTTGAATATTTCAAACTGGATATCCCTTAGGCATCTCAGATTCAACTTGTATAGATAGGCCACTGAATTTGGAGTAAGGAAGATCTGTGTTCATTTTTTGCCTCAAACAGAACCCTGGATGAGCCATTTAACCTTCCTTGCCTCATTTTCCTCATCTGTAAATTGAAGGGTATAAATTCCAAGGTCTCTTCCTGCTCTCAATTTACAGAATTCATTAATTCCCTCCTCCAGTACTCAGCTTTTTTCCCACAGTCTCTTTTTCTGATAAGGAAACCAGCATTCTTCCGGATGTGCTTGTTTGCAAACTTGGGGCTATCCTTAGTTCTTCATTCTTCCTCATCCCCTTTATTCAATCAATTACTAGGTCTTATTGATTCTACTTCCACATTATTTCTCACATCCCTCCTCTCTTCTCCACCCACATGTCTACTATCCTAACTGAAGCCCTTATCACCTTTCACTTCAGTTGCTGAAAGTTCCTTCAAGTTGATTTTGGTGCCTTGTTTATGGGGTCTGTATTCATATATGTGTATGCATATGTCTATATATATATATGTGTACATGTACATGACTGAATCATAGAATATTGTATAAAAATATGTATATATACTTATATATACCTACATATATACATGTAGTGAATATATATTTGTTTGCATATCTGTATCTATACATATAACAATATATGTGTCAGTATCAATAACTACATATCTATAAATGTACCTATATGTAAGAATACACACACATTTGCACATTTTATATGTGTAAAGCCAAGCATTAGAATCTTTCTAGGGGAGTGATGCTGTGTACAGCTTTCAAGATTCTGATTACATAGTATAGTGAACTTCTCCATTTATTCAATAACCAACCAAGACAAAACATTCATAGAAAACAAAGTACAGCATTGAGAATGTTTTAAATTCACAACTTATCACTAAAATGGCCATATAGTTCTTACCAAAGTGGTCACATAGTTTTAAGCAAAAGATAACATTAATTTAGTAAGTCCTTCATTTAGTAAATCCTTAATTTAATCACCCTTAAGGATGCAAGCCTCTTTAATTGACACAAAGTACAAAGGTCAAAGTTGTCCATCCATGGGGTGCAATTAAGTTACAACATCATCAGTCACTACTTAAGGGGTCCTCTTAAGGGGTAGTGGAAAGCACAAAGGCCATCCACCCCTAGGTCACAAATAAATTACAACATCCTCAGTCACTACTAAGTACTCTCCTAAGGGGTAGTGGAAAGTACAAAGGCCATCTACCCCTAGGTCACAAGTAAGTAACAATCTCATCAGTCAGCATTAAATACCCAAGGAGAAGAGATATTTTCATCTTGTCTTGATGCAGGCTCTCAGCTTCCATGGTTTCTCTTCCATGGTTCCTCTTCCATGGTCCCAGCTCCTGCTCAAATCTAAGCAACTGCCACCACTGGGAGACAGCTACCAGTTCCTTGTCCAGCTCTCTGTGCAGTTTCTGTTCCATACTGAAACTCACAGTGTCTAATCCACCTCAAGTCTTTCACAGTTTCTGTTCCTGGGAAGACAAAGGTTAACCAAGCCACAATAACATTCATGCACTTTGCTAGCATCCTCACCAATTCGCTTTCTGCCTGTGAAATCAACACAGACCCAAAGCTGACAGACAAAGTATCAACACCAACTGTTTCCTCAGTCCTTCAGCAGCTCCAGCTGGCCCTCAGAAGTTCTCAGCAGTGCTAAGAAAAAGTTGGTAGCTCCTCAGCCTGGTTCTTCGAAGCTCTCAGCAGAAGTTCCCAGAAAAAAAGTCTCATCAGAAGCTCTAGCTGGCTCTCAGAAGAAATTCTGCCACTATAAGCACCTTTCTCAAAATCAAAATCACTTTCTCCAGCCTAGGCTTCTCCTACTTAGCCTCCATGCTGCTTGCTTCAAGAAGTTCTGTCTCCCAGCAGTTGTTCAGCTCCTAGCAGTTCTCAAAAGTTCTGGCTCCCAGCAGCTGCTCATTCTCAGAAGTTCTTGGCAGAAGTTCTCAGCATAAGTTCTGTTCTCCAAATCTCTCCCCTTTACTTATATATGGTATTAGCTCCTCCCTGTTCCAGCCCCTTCCTTTTATATCAGCAACAGGAGCTCATACCTTCTGTTTCTTAGCAGAGGCTGTATATAATTAACTTGAAACTAAGTGCTAAGTACTTGTTAGCTTGCCAATACAAGGGGATATTCAAATTCCATTACTATTACAATACATTTTCTGCTTTGTATTATTGGAATGAAATTTTGATCAATCCACAAGCATTTATTAAACCCCTGATTTGTAGTAGGCACTGTCCAAAGTGCTGGATATGAAATGATAAGAATGAAAGACTCTGTGCCCTTAAAGATCTTATTTTCTGTCTATTGAATGTTTACATGCATATACATAGAATATCTATATAGACTATTTCATTTTTGTTTTTGTATCCCTTGTATTTACCACAATGCCTGGTACTTAATGACTTCTTATTGAGTGATCAAATTCCATACAAAAAGACAAAAATATTGGGGAGTTAATCCACAAGAAACACAAGATTTATATAAATATATGTATATTTTTTACATAAGTCAAGGAAGACATAAAGAATTGGGGAGAGAATAAAATGATAATGCTCTTTTAGTTTACAAGTGTAGTATTATGCTAATCAATCTACTATGGAAGTATTTTATAGAATCAGATAAAATAATGCTGAAATTCATAGAGATAATCAAAAGGTTCAGTCTCAAGGGAAGTAATCAGAAAAGGTATGAATAAAAGACATGACCAGAATTCACACTCTCTTATAAGACAATAAACATCAAATATATTTGGTAGTGGTTAAAACAGAAGAGTAGATAAGGAAAAAGTGCAAGATGAAGAATAAACTTTGAAAACAGTATCCTATTGTTGGATAAACCCAAGAATTTAACATACAAGGTGAAGGATTCCCTCTTTGTCCAGCCCTAAAAACTAGAAAGCAGTTTGGTAGAAATTCTGTTTCATTCTCATATTATGCACCATAGTAAGCGGAAAACAGATTAGGTGAGCTAAATATAAAAATCCACACCATGAAAATAAATACATGACCTTTCATAACTATGAGTAAGGGAATTTTATTAAATAAGAGAAAAAATATCATAAAATATAAAACATGTAGGTCACTTCTACTCCTTCCTTCCCCAAGCCTGTGTAAAATTGGATTCTACTCCTAGAACTCTCCTTGCCATTGATAGTCCGACTCTGACTTTATTTGGCTTTGCTCCAGGCCTATACAGCACTTCTCTACTCATGCCACCACCTCCATTCAATAATATTCCAACCCTTACCCCCTTTCCATCTCTCTTTTATTTGTTGTTTTGCCCTATTAAAATGTGAGAATCTTGAAGGGAGTGACGAGTTTGTTTTTATTTGTATCCCTAGCACTTAGCACAATTCTGGCCCTCTAGTAAACCCTTAAATAGCTCATCCATCTGTCTACCTATTTAAGAAAATAAAAGAAAGAAAAAAAACATATCAAGTATTTCATCAACTCTCAATGACAAATGTCTGATCTTCTAAATTTATATGTAATTAACACAAGAGATAAATGGGGCAACAGAAAGAAATGAGAAAAATGGCAAAGAGCAGATGTTCACATGAAAACTTGATCGAAATCACTAAAATTAAGAGAAATATAAATTAAAATGACTCAAGTTATATTTTTTACTCTGCAAATTAGTAAAGATGACAAAAATGTTAACATTTAATCTTGGAGATACTTTGTGAATATAGCAACACTAATACTCATTAGCAGGATGGCAGATTGGTCCAATTATCCTTTGCATCCATTTAGCACTATGCCAAAACATTTGAAATCATTCACATCTGATATAAACTATTTTGCCAATTAGATATTAGTGACCTGATGTATCAGCAAGCACCCTAGCATACCCAGGGTGGCTGCTAGCACAGGTTCTTAGATCTGCTTTTCTAAAGGAAAGCAACTCAAAATGGGTTAACAGTCTCACTTTAATCAATCAAACAAATATCATTGACCTAGTTAAGGGGGAAAAGTCAGCACCCTGAACTTCAGAGAATGCAAACAGAATACAAACACAAGTT
>JAQQSV010008312.1:0-13801 GCA_028646515.1 Pseudochirops corinnae
GGAGGGAGGGAAAGAGAGAACAAAGAAGAAAAGGTAAAAATAGCACAAACCAATACATTGAAAAAGTCTGAACATGTGTGCAATGTACAACATGTGTAGACCTGCCACTTCTATGAAGGGGTGGATTGGAGGTGTCCTGTCAACCCCCTTTTTTTTTTAAGCCAAGCTTAATCTTTAAAATTTTGCAAAATTCACTTTTGATTACGTGTTTGTTCTTTCCAAATACATTATTGTAGTCATGGTGTATATTGTTTTCTTGGTTCTACTTAACTTTACTCATAATCAGTTCTTGTATGTCTCTCCATGCTTCCATGTATCCACACATATTTCTTACAGCACAGTAATATTTCATTATATATTCATGTAGCACAATTTGTCCATTCTTCAATCAATGGACATCTTAAGTATTTCCATTTCTTTGCTATCATAAAAAGTGCTGCTATAAATATTTTGTTGTATATAGGGACAAATTACTTCTAAAAACATGGCATACTTAAATTGTAAGGGAAAAACCACCTCTAATAATTGCTACATATCATACAATATTAAGCAGTAAGAAGCCAGGTTGCAGATACAGTTATTACAAGTTAAATTCATTCCTGCTTTTCACTACTGATTTCCTGGAGGTGGTGGGAACAAGTTCCTTAGCTTCCTTACACTTCCCCAGGGTGTTATGAAAATCAATGAGATAATGTTTACAAAACAGTTTGGTATCTTTGGGTGAAAGGGTGTAATACAGGAGCCAAATACTACAATGATGGTATATATGCAGCTTCAGCCCATGAAACCAAAGACCAGATTAGTATCTTATTGCGTTGACCTTTCAGCATAGTGATATTTTGCAGTGCCCACTGCCCAAGATAGGTGTTGCCTTGATCTTTGTAGGCAATCATTTAACAATCCCATTGAACTCTAAAGTTACTTGTTAGAGGAAATATATGGGCTCTGACTGGTCTTCACAACAACTCTGCATGTCCCAGAATGACCTTTGTGCAGGTTAGAGGTGAAGAAGAGGAAAAAGGTCCTAGGATTGTCCAAATTTGTGGGAGAGAGAAGTCAAGGAGAATGCTAAGTGGATGACAGTCGAGAAAACCAAGCTGTTTCAAACTTCTTCATGAAATCAGAGGCATCGATGCTTTCAGATGCCTCTGTCTTCTTAGGGGACAATTTTATAGAGATAATATAATATAGTGGATAATATACTAGAGTTGGAGTCAAGATGCACATTACAATGATTTCTAGACTGACCCTTTTGAGATACCATTTAAACAACCCCTTCTTTCCTCCCTTTCCTAGCACCCTCCCCCATTTAGTCATGAAGCCATTGATAGATCTACAACTGGCAGGATATTAAACTCAAAAGATTTTGAACAATAGGAATATTGTCTAGATTAGGGATTTCCTGACTCTTTAAATTTGATACACCTGCAGATTTATTGAATAAAGGAATGGCATGCTCCTAAAATATCTGGACCCAGTCATCTGTCTGCCCATATTCCCAATTATTGACCATATTATATGTAATACATACTTGCCTAATAAGTATGCATGCCTGGAAAAGTACAGATGGACAGTGAGCTGGGCCCAGAGTTGAGAAAAAGGCAAAGCTCAGACCAAATGGCTTTTGGGAAATTTCAAAGCTCTTTTATTGACCTCAAGCTTCCCATAGTGGCAAAAATCCACCTTTTCAGCATGAACATTTTTGCTGGCATTGTTGTATGACCTGGAATAGCCCTGCTTTCAAAGAATTAAAGAAGAGACTCACATTGAAGGCAATGGAAAAGTGCATGGTGGGTGTGAGCAGGCTGCAAATAGGAAACCAACAAAGAATTGCAAAGACGACATAGAATAAAGGCTGTAATCAGGGAATTATATGACAGAAAGAGAAGATGAACTGGTCATATTATGAGAACAGAGGATGACAGGTGGTTGGCCAGAGCCAAGGGTACTGCACTTGTACCCTTGAAATGTCAGGAGTAATTGAGGAAGGCTTCTAACATGTTGAATGGACCTCTGTGAAGAACTTGGGAGGATATGGACAAGAATAAAACAGGATAAGAAGACATGGATGGATTCTGATGTGTATGATCTGCATTGTTGGTGAGAACTTTCAAGTCAATTAGATCTCAGATCCCCTGAAGGACATGCATATGAAATTGGAATCTTAGCCAACTAAAGACATCTTTACAATATACCCAAAGGGTTGTATCAGTGCCCTGGACCAGGACTAGGACTCGGACCAATGCTCCTGCCCCAAGATTAGCACCTTGAGGTTCCCAGGTTACACATGTAGTTACACATGAGTTCAAATTTTGGTTTTGCTTTTCCAAATGCAGTGCTCTTCCTACTATTTACTACAAAATCATTGTTTTTCTCACCATACCAGATGGCCTCCTTTAGAGAAGTAGTGCAAACTTGAAAACATACATGGGAATTGGCATTGAGGTCACTGGTTTGAACCAGTCATCTTCCATTTGGAAAATTTTCTAGATGTTTCTTTCTATTCATCTATCCATCCATCCATGCATCCATCCATCCATCCATCCATCCATCCATCCATCCATCTATCCATCCATCCATGCATCCATCCATCCATCTATCCATCCATCCATGCATCCATCCATCTATCCATCTATCTATCTATCTATCTACCTACCTATCATTTGTTTCTTTATCTATGAATTTATTTATTGTTTATTTATTTGCCATTACCTTGTATCCTTGTTACTGCTTCCTATGCTATGAAGAATTTTTTAATTGCCAGAATGTTGTTAGAATAATGAAAGCAATAATTTTTTTATTGTGATTTTCCCATTTGTCTTGATCTAGAATAAGCCCAGTCTACCCAACCAAACCATCTGCCTCACACCTCTCCAGATTATGTAATTGAGGCCCTGAGAGTAAATAAAATTATAAATAATAATATAATATAATATAAATATGAACACATTTATATAGTGCATTAAGGTCCACAGAGTTTGACATACAATATTCCATTTGTTTCTTATAATAACCCTGTAAGGTCGATGCTTTCATTATCTCTGTTTTACAGAGGGGGAAACCAAGACTCAGACTTCATGTGCTTTGACCAGGTACAAATCCCACCCCAAACACTTACCAACTGTACAACTTTGGGTAAATCACCTACATTTTCTCGGTTTTCTTATCTGTAATATGAGGGTGGTGGTACTGATAGCAGGAACCTGGTGGGGTTCTTGTAAGGATCAAATGAGTTCATATATGCCAAGATCAAATACTATGTGTTAAGCACTGTGCCAAGTGCTGTGAGTACAAAGTACAAAGCTACCACTATCCCCCCAGTTACCCAGGCTCACAACCTAGTGGTCATTCTAGACTCCTTATTCTCTCTCACTGCTCCTCCTCCCCTATCCAAACTGTTGCCAAGGACTGTCATTTCTACCTTCATAACATCTCTCTTGTACATCCCCTTCTCTTCTCTGACACCACCACCACCACTTTGGTGCAAGCCCTCATCACCTCACACCTGGACTATTGCAATAGTATGTTGGTTGATCTCCCTGCTCCATGATCCATTCCATCCTTCACTTCACTGTCAAAGTAATCCTCCTAAAGCCCAGGTCTGACTGTAATCCCCCTCCCCCCCACTCAGTAAACTCTAGTGACTCCCTATCACCTCCAGAATCAAATAGGGGAATAAGCATTTATTAGGTACTTATTATGTTCCTGGTTCTGTGTTAGGCACTTCACAAATATCTCCTTTGATCTCATTTTATTATTTAATTTTGAACTCCTTCATGGATATCCTTATCCCTTCCTACCTTTCCAGCCTCATTACACCTTATACTCTACCCCCTCCAATCTCCAATGCCCCAACTGAGCAATCCAGTGACCATAGCCTTGTTCCTCACATACTCCACTCCATCTCCTGATTACTGACATTTTATTTTCTTTTTAAATAATATTTCATTTCCCCCAATTACATGTTAAAACAATTTAAAAACATTTTTAAAAAAAGCTTGAGTTCAAAATTCTACCCCTCCCTGAGATAGTAAGCAATCTGATATAGTTTATAAATGTGTCCGATTACTGGTATTTTCACTGGCTGTCTCCCATGCACCAGATGCTCTCCCTCCATCTCTGCCTTCTGGCTTCTCTGTGAGTCCCAGCTAAAATCCAACTTTCTATAGGAAGTCTTTCCTGATCCCTCTTAATTCTAATGTCTTCTTTCTGTTGATTATCTACAATTTATCTTGTATATAACTTGTTTGTACAAAATTGTTTACATTTTGTCTCGCATTAGGCTGTGAGTTCCTTAGGGCCAAGGACTGTTTTGTTTTTGGTTTGCCTCTCTTTGTATCCCCAGTACTTAACAGAATGCCTGGAACATAGTAGTTGCTTAATAAATGTTTATTGACTGACTGGCAGAAGGTGAGTTTTTGTTATTTTTTTAAAGCTGAGATAAAGGAAGCCAGTAGGTAGGGAGGAAGAGAAAGGGAGCATTTTATGCATGGGAGACAGTGAAAAGGCTGGAGGTTGAATGTCTTGTGAGGGAAACTTGCTAGGAGGCCAGTGGTGCTGGGTGCAAAGTATAAGGAAGGGAGTAAACCCAAAGACTAATATGCCACCACCACCCCCAACTATAAATGAAGCCAACTTTATGTGGCAACAAAACTCAGATAAAAAAAACCTCAACAACATTGATTCTAACTTAGACTGCATTCACCTGTCCTTTCTTCTACTCAAGTATAAAGTTGCACATGCTCTTAGTTAAAAAATCACCCTTTTATGTTTCTTTACTTAACTCTTTGGGGAGATTTATATATATATAGTGGGAGACTGAATCGGAAATAGTTTAGGTATGGCTTGTATGAAGTGGTGAAACAAAATTTATCAACAGAAATAAATGTTTAAAAAAACTACTTCTGATATCTCAGATCCTTATCCGGTCTTATCATCTGAAGGGTTCAATTTCAGAGTTCTTTTGGTTTCCTACGATTTGCTCCCACGATTACCTTTCCTACAGATTACGTGGAAACCACCTTTGAACTAAAGCTAGATTCATTTTGAACCTAGTTCCACAGTCAGAGCTCTGTGGTGGGTTGCCAGGTGCTACTTTCTCTGGGCGGAAGCTGATGAAGAGTCTCCGTTAGGTCTACTGGTCATAAGACATTGGGTCAGAGTTAAGGTAAAAAGAAAGTCAGACCTGCTGCTGCTCTATGCTGCCCATGTGTTGATAAAGGATGGCTCTCCCTTCCACTGAAAGTTCAGTTAACAAGGGCCACTTGGTTATTGCTTTCCTTCCTCTTAAAAAAAAAAGTCATTCTCCCTTTCACTTTTTCACTTTTCTCTTACACTCTTCTGTCCCCCACCCCCACTAGTATAAATAGCACTTTTAGCTTTAGGTCTCTGCTCTTCATTCAGGTGTAGACAAAGCGGATACACTATATAAGTATGCCTGATTTTAAAACTGTGTGAATGGGAGAGAAAGCAAACCTCAAAACATTTGCTTTACAAAGACAGGAGAGGGGGAGAGAGAGAAACTGTTATTTGATACCGATTTTGCCAGATGTCAGTTTAAAGGGGCTTGAAGAATTCTTAAGCCTTTGTTTACAAAATCCTCCCTTCCCCCTCCACCAGCGCCTCAGTGAAGCTGGGGCTGTGATTAAGTTACTGGTAAGACTTACTTTAAGACTGCATTTCCAAAACTGGATGGGAAGGGGAGGAAGGAAGGGGAAGGAGGAGGCATTTTAATTTTGTTTTTCCTTTCTAATTAACTAGGGCTGCCATCTACAGATATCTCCTTTTGCTTGGGGAAAAATAACCCTTAATCTTCACCAATAAAGGGCAATCAAACCATTTACTAAATAAACACAGATCATTGTGGAATGGCCATCTCTTTGTGATTTAATTTGCCTGATGCCTCACCTGAGAGAGGAGGGACTGTGACCACAGGTTTGTTGGGTTCAAAGGGAAGCAGACCGAGGGAGGAGGAGAATCTTCTAATAGCAGGAAGGGAGAGTTTGGTGGCCACTGCTGCAATCCCACAGAATGCACAGATATTTTTCTTTGAATTAGCAAGCCATTAAAAATATTACTCTCTCAATCTTGGGCCTTATCTTTTGAACTGGCTTGGGGCTGCCAGCTCAGAAGGGGCTAGTCTGGGTTTTGAAATCATTAAGTTAATAAAGCAAATGTTAAGTCCCCCTGGCCATCCATTGGGAACTTGAGAGGACAATGCACCTGGTTTCTTCATACAGTTATAAATCTAAAGCTGGGGGAGAGGGGAGGACTTCAGAGGCCTTTTAGCCCAATCCCTCATTTTACAGATGGGGAAACTGAGGCTCAAAGTGGCTAAATTTTAATTACTTACTAGTATATTGAGGGCTTGAACATTTACTAGCTGTGTGATCCTGGGTATGTCACTTAAGCCCTGTTTGCCTCAGTTTTCTCATCTGTAAAATGAACTGGAGAAGGAAAGGCAGATCACTCCAGTATCTCTGCCAAATCAATCCCAAATGGGGTCACAAAAGTCAGACATGACTGAAAAACAATCGAACAACCAACAACCATGTTGAGGTATCTCTTCCTGCCACTAGCCTCTTCTCAGTCACCAGTCATTCTGAATGGAAAAGAAGTTTATGTAAATCTTGACTAGCTATAGGTTTCAGAAGCCATTTTATTTGGTTTGTATTTATAAGCACACACATCTTGCCAGGTAAAAATACCATCTCCTTGAGTAAAGGGACCATTTTGTTTTTGTGTTCCTAGCACTTAACACCCAGTGCCTGGCACATAATAGACAATAAAAATAGGATGACTAATTGTCTTCTTTTATTTCAGGGACATATAGTTTCCCAAAAGTCTTAGTATAATCCTAAGCTTTTGTTTTGTTTTGTTTTGGAGGGCAATTGGGGTTAAATGACTTTCCCAAGGTCACAAGGCTAGTGTTGAGTGTTTGAGGCTGGATTTGAACTCAGGTCCTCCTGACTCCAGGGCTGGTGCTCTATTCACTTCACCACCTAGACGCCCCAATTCTCCAATTTTTACAAATCTGAAAAGAGAGTGGTCTCTGAAGAACCAAAAATAACCCTGTTCTGATTATTGTTCTCCATAGGTTTGTATTACTGATTCAATTTCACACCCACGAATTGCATCCAAGTCAGAGTGAGAGTTTGGCTCTGAGCTGAGTCAGCCTGATGTATGAGCAAATAAGACAACTTGGAAAGGAAACGTGGGCAGCAACGGGGGCAGAAGGAAGTGAAAGCAGCTATCGAGGTCAACCTTGGAGTCAGAAAAATGTGGGTTCAAGTTCTGTCTCCGACACACACAGAGCCCATTTCTCCATAGGCAAGTTAGGACCTCTCACGGTCCGGTGGCCCAGAGTCATTTCTTTAAGACTATGTTTCAGATGAGGTATTGACCTACATTGCTGGAGCATGTCCTCACACAAGAAATTCCCAACACTGATGAAATCACAGGTCTAAACCAACTTTCACTTAGAAATGCAAGGATCATAGATGTAGATCTGGGAGACATAATAGAAGTAACTTAGTCTAAATCCTCTCATTTTACAAGTGAGAGAATTGTGACCCAGAGAAATGAAAAAAATATTTTGTATATACCCTGTAAGGAGTGAAACAGAGATTCGAACCTAGTTCCTCTGGGTCCAAATCTAGCATCATACTTTCCTTCTTCAGGTGGTTTCAGAATTCATTCTAAGGTGTTAGACTACTTAACTGTGAGCATGTCTTACAAAACAACAACAACAACAACAACCCCAAAACCCCAAACAAACAAAAACCCCAAAGCAAATAAAATATTCTTTCTGCCTTCTGGCCACTCCAACACTGAAAAGGTATGGCTTGATGGAGGGGAATTATCCTATGATCTTTTCTATCCTAGCATGTGAAAAGTTAAGATTGGTTCAACAAATTTCCTTCAGAGCAAGCCAGTCATAGCATGCCTTCAGTAGATACTGCAAATCCTCATGTAGGTTGATGTGGTCACAGCTGTGACATCAGAAACAGATCTGGAGAGAGTTTTCTTTTCCTAAATCACTAAGTCTAGTCTGGCCGTCTGTCCATCAGGTGGAATGGCTACTGCCTTTTTCCAGGTGTGGCTGGAAAAATAGATACAGCGCTGACTCTGCCCCAGCAAATTTGTAAAGAGGTGTTACCAAAATGGAGGGGTTTTGAAAACAGTACAGGAGGCAGGAGAGGAAACATTCCGAGGTACAATAAATAGAGGAAAGTGATGGACTTGTCACTGGAGCAAAAATTGCCTAGGCTGAGCTGTGAAATTTCACCCTTTCCCTTCCTCTTGCCTAGAATATTTCCCTAGCAAAGTCACAGCTCTTGATTATTCTTTGTTTGACTTTCCTAGTTCTGAGGGCCAGAGTTGCCTTAGCCCAGAGGCTTGGGGGTGGCCTGCAGAGTTCTGACAGATCAGTTTAAGGGAGGTGGGGGCTGGGTGGGTTCCAGTTACTGCATGAACAGCAAAGTGGTGGGGGAGGGAAACAATTCAGTCCATGATGAGCCATTCCTGCCATTTATCCAACCCCTGCAAAGGCCCTGTAGGGGCAGAGCCCCCAGAGAGGGAGCAGATAAAAGGGGATTCCTCATTCTGTTTGAAGCTTCAGTCAGAACTTTTGCCCACCTCCTTCCTTGCATCCCAGGGCTGCTGGAGCAGGTGGTTAGGTGAGGACTTAGGGAGCAGGGGACAACTGTCTACACAGAACTGGGATTTTCTCTCTGTTGCTTCACGTTCTCAGCACTTTTGAGTATGGATTCAAAAGGAAGGAGGCCTAATGTTCATAACCTTCGAGCTTGAAGGGACCTCAGAGACTAATTGGACCACCCTTCCTTTGACAGAAGAAACTGAAGTCCAGAGAGATAAAGTAATTTGCTCAATGAAGTCACATTGGTAGAAAAGTTGTAGTCAGGAATTGAAATTGGGTCTTCTGGTCCTAAATACAGAGTTCTTTCCACTGGACTGCAAATTTGACTCTCTATTTAAAATCTTTAAGTTTGCATTGTTATCATCCTTCTGGAATTTCTTGGAATGGTATATTTCTATAAAAAGAAAATAATTAAGGAAATACCAGATCTAGGCAGATAAGGACATCAAGACTCTGGTTTGTTCAAAGATTGGAGTAGTATAATCTCTATCCCTTATACCATTTCCAGACCCAAGATACCAGAGTAGTAGACGAAGAGGGAGGGAAGATATTTTCATCTGAGCTTTTCAAATGAGCTGGTGAGCTGAGGCTGCTGAGTGACATTAGGAATTTGCTACAGATCACAGGGGTGCCTGAAGAGAGAGCTTTCTTTTTTACCTGAAACCACCTCCCATCTAGGATCTACAGATAAAAGGCATTTTGTGACTTCCTTTTTATTTCCCCAGAGCCCTCTCACCGCCCCCCCCACCACCACCACATGTGTCCTTCATGCACAGAACTTTCAGAGCCAAGTGGGCTAAGTGCAAATGGATATTAGCCATATTAATCAGTTTTTCATTTTCAGGTGTTCCACACAGGCAGCATATCGACATGTTCCAAATCCTTAGGGAGGCTGAACTGCTAATGAAGGGGGGGGAAGCCCCACTTGTTATTTTTCCTCCTTTTCCCACCCCCACACTCCCCCCATCACCATTGTCCTCAAATATGTCTAATAGAAGTGTCCTGCTCATTGTTTGGATTCTTCCCTCTACTCCCACCTCCCTGTCCCTCAATGAAATGCTATATGAAGCTGTTTCAAGGGTCTATGGTCCAGTTGTTCCTGGGCAAATATGCATTCAGTGCCACAGCAGGGTAAGAATCAATAATCATTGCCAACAAATTGGTATGTGTGGAATATGTATGTTGGTTTATATGTTCTTTGTTTTTATTATTTTTTTTATCATGCCTGAGCTCTCCAATGCCAGATTGTAAACAAGGGTTTGAATTTCTTCTTCTAGTTTCTGAAATTACTGATTGCAAAAATGCTGTTGTGTATTATGCATATTTAGGAAGGGGGAAAAAGAAAACAATTTAAATATTCAACAATAGAGGAATAGTTAAATCTTTAAGTTAATGTAATTGAATATTATAAACTATTTAAAATGATGATACAAAGAAATCTGGAAAGACTTTTATTAAATAAATACAAAGTGAAAAAAGGAGAGTCAGAAGAATGAATACACACTAATTATAACCATATAAGCAGGAAAATGAGTGAGAATGAATGTACAAGCAAAGAATCCTGATAAGGGCTTAGAGTGATCGAATAATTTTTATAATTCTAAAACACAGATTTAAAAAAAGAAAATGTTGTTATATAGGCCATAAAAGTCTTCTTTGGGGAAATAAAGGTTTTCTCTTTGAGACTATTATTAAGTAGTTCTCAAAAAAAGAATTGCAAAATATCACCAGCCATGTGAAAGGATTCTCCAAATCACTAGCAATAAGAAAAATGCAAATCAAAACAACCCTGAAATTTCACTTCATACCCAGCAATTGGCAAAGATGACAAAAGATGGGAATAGGTGAGGGAGTTATGGAGAGGAACACTAATGCATTGCTACTGGTGGAGCTATGAATCTGCACAATTGTTCTGGAAAGCAATTTGGAATTATGTAAATAAGATGGATATAATGTCCAGAGATTCTACATGTAGGCATTTACTGAAAGGAGTTCATTGGCAAAAAGGAAGGTTCCCTATACACCAAAATATTTATGACAGAACTTTTTGTTCTAGAAAAGAACTGAAAATGAAATAGATATCCATAGACTGGGAGATGGCTAAACAAATGGTCATACAAGAATGTCATGGAATATTATTATTCTATAAGAAACAATGAAGATGACAAATGCAAAGAAGCATAGAAAGACTTAAATGAACTGATGCAAAATGAAGGAAGCTGAGCCAGGAAAAGAAATATGCACAAACAACTATAGCAATATAAATATAAACAATGACAATCACAAAACAATCAAAAGTAAATGTTATGAAATTGCAAAGAATAAGCATGGCTCCAAAGAGGAAGTACAAAAAACATCTCCTTTGCAGGGCTGAAGCAATCCACAGATATGGAACGCTGTATATAATGTTAGTTTTTGTGTATGTGTGTGTATTAATGGGTTTTATTAAACTTTTTCTCTTTGTCTTTTAATTTTTAAAAAACTCTTTTTTCTAAGATTACTTTCAAGCAGGGTGATACCTAGGCAATCTGAAAATAAAAGATATCAATAAAATCTGTTTTAAAAGAGGATGCAAATTTTTTAAAAAGAATATATGGATATATTTGTCTAATAGTTGAGTCCTTGATGGGTTACTTAGAATATGTTTAAGTCAAGATCTAGAAAGCCCAACTAACCTGGACCCATTTTATTTACTTCTCAAGAGAAGAACTTTTGTGGTGTGTTGGATGTGGTATTTATTTGCCTTGGGCTACTATCACCTGTTAGCTCTATGGCCAGATGCCAAGAATCCCCATGGACACACTCAAACCTCAGCAGTTTTAGGATGGTTTAATATTCTACTGTGGTCCTTTTTTTTCTTTTGTAAAAACATCAGATTTTGTAACAGCTGTGAGGCTAGAACCTCAGGATTCCCAAGCAAAAATTTCAGAAAGGGTACCATTGTTGGGCTTTTGTGAACTCTGACTGTCAGGATCCTATGACCTCTGACACAAATATACCCAAGAGTACAAAGATGAGATCAGAAGAGGTTATCACAGAAACCTCACTTCCTAAACCTTTTGTGTATATCCCCTGGGATGTTTTGTGTTCTAGGTTGTGCTGAAAGCTGCCTGAGGTCTTGGGCACAGAAAACAAAAGAAGCACAGAGAAAGGGGACCACCAGACTTCCCTATCCATCCCCCACTCCACTGCCCTTCCATAACAAGTCAGATGAGACTCTTACTCTCTCTCCAGTCAAGACTGTCGGCTCTGTAGCCACATTATAATAAAGACCCTTTAGGAACTTTATTTCACAGGCTCCTCTGCATTTCCCTGATTTTTATGAGTTACTTGAGTTTATAATCTGATTGGGGAGAAGACAATGTCCTCTTTGCAGTTGCTGCCTTCCTACTTCTGCTGACAAGCCCCTTAGATGAATGTAATTTTCTAATTACAAATAAACAGATCTCTATCCTGTCCTTTCAGTGTTTGGAATGACCTATTTATGTATTTGCTCCTAAGGAGAAAGAAAAAGGTGGTCACCACCTGTATCCTTGACTACCTTGAGTTCATTGCGTACTGCCATTTGTATGTATACAGCCTAGACCTTGTCTCAGTAACTGGATATTCAACAAACTGATTTTTGGCAAGTAGAAACCTCTCCTAAGTTTGGAAGGTTTAGCTTATGTGACATGTTCACTATACATAGTGTTTTATGAGGCTTTAAATATTTATGATCAATCCATAATCCAGGATCTAGCTCAATGACTTGCACATATTAGTTCACCCAGTCTCGCCAATTTTAGACCTGTACCCCAAAGAAATAAAAAAAGAAGAAAAGGTCCCATATGTACAAAAATATTTGAAGCAACTCTGGAAACCTGGAAACAAAGGAGATGTCCATCAATTGGGAATGTTTGAACAAATTGTAGAATATGATTATAATGGAAAACTTTGGGACTTTAAGAAATGAGGGAAAAGAAAGTTTCAAAGAGACAAAGAAAGACTTGTATGTATTAATGCAGAATGAGGTGGGTAGGACCAGAAGAACAATTTATACTTTAACATCAATATTGTAAAATGAACAATTGTGAAGGACTTAGGAATGAAAGGACTGATAAAGAAAAACTCTGCCTACCTCATGACCTCATGAAGATGATAGACTAATATGAAGAATAAGAAACACATTTTTTTTTTGATGTGACCATTATAGGAATTTGTTTCGCTTGACTCTGCTTATGTGATACAGGGGTCTTCCTTCCTTCCTTCCTTCTTTCCTTCCTTCCTTCCTTTTTTCCTTCCTTCCTTCCTTCCTTCCTTCCTTCCTTCCTTTTTTCCTTCCTTCCTTCCTTCCTTCCTTCCTTCCTTTCCTTCACTCTGTCCCACTTGCTCTCCCTTTCTTTTTCCATTCCTTCATCCTTCTCTTCTTTCCTGTTTCCCTCCCTCCTTCCTTTCCTCTCCCCTTTCTCCCTCCTTTCCTTTTTTCCTCCTTTCTTCCCTCTCTTCCTCTTTCCTCCCTTCCTTCCTCCTTTCATCCCTTTCTACCTCAGATCCTTCCTCCCTCCCTTTCATCTTCTCTCCTTCTCTCCTTCCTTCACTTTATCCTTTCCTCTCCCTCCCTTCCTTTTCCCTCCTCCCTTCCTTCACTTCCTCCCTCTTTCCTATCCTCCATCCCTTCTTCTTTCCTTCCCTTCCTCCCTCCCTCCTTTCTTCCTCCTTTTCTTTCTCCCTTCTTTCTCTCCTTCTTTTCCAGTGGGTGAGGATTGGCAGGAGGGAGAAAAAAAAAAGAATACTTGATAATTGAAAATATAAAAGAGTAAAAAAAATTAAAACCATTTGTCAACTGAAAGAAAGTAATCTTTTTATCAAACTCGCTAAACACTTATGAAGTACAGAGACCACCTGGGTGGTAGCTCCACCTACACTTTCTAAGCATTTTCTCCACTCTGGTTCTTGAAGTAATTGAGTAAAACAGAATTGCAATGAGTCTCCCCTGACTCCAGAACAGAAACTTCATTTACTTCTATGTAGGAATTCAGAGGGGATGAGACAGAACCACAAAGGTGTCAAGAATGGACTTTATATAATTGTCTTTAAATTTATTTATTTCTATTTGCCTATGTTTATAATTTATCCCTCCTACTCTTTCTGCCCCCCCCCCCC
>JAQQSV010008313.1:0-13801 GCA_028646515.1 Pseudochirops corinnae
ATAGAGGGCAATGTGAAATATCTCCTTGAAAAAACCACTGACCTGGAAAACAGATCCAGGAGAGACAACTTAAAAATTATTGGACTACCAGAAAGCCATGATCAAAAACAGAACTTAGAAAGAAACCATGAAAGTAAACTGAAAAGATTTATTAGAATGAAAAATCAAAGTACAAATAGAATCTACCAATTACTAAAAGAAACTGCAAAATGAAAATACCCAGGAATATAATGACCAAAACCCTGAATTTACTAGTTATACAAAAAATACAGCAACCAGAAGGAAAGAGTTGAACTACCAAAGAGCCACAATCAAAATAAGACAAACTATGCTGCAACTACCACAAAGAAGAGAAAATGTTGGAATACGATATTCAAAAACTCAAAGAATAGAGTGAGAATTAAGTAACATATAAACACAGGAACTGGGTGAAGTTTTGTTCTTTGTTAGTTTTAAGAAAAGGAAGGTGAAAAGGAATAATAAGAGAAGAAATGAAGAACAAAGAAGAGCTTGCTATATAGCATAACTGGCTACATGAAAAGAATATAGAAATATGAAGGAAGAGTTTAAGGGAGTAGACATCTCATGGTCCACACATTTTTCTGAACCACACAAAGGAGGGTGAAACACATGCAGAACTGGGTATAAATACACATTAAGCTCAAAAATTATCTTAATTGTACCAAATGGTATCTAAGTACTAAAGCAAAAGTTGATTGAATTATAGGAAGAAATTAACAGCAAATCTATAATAGTTGGGGACTCCAATGTGCCCCTTTCAGAAGCAGACAAATTTAATAAAAAACAAAAAGTAGTTAAAGACCTGAAAAGGATTTTAGAAAAGTTAGATATGATATGTTTCTGGCAATTACTAAATACAAATAGAAAGGAATGCACATAGTTTTCATTGTGAATGGCACCTTCAAAAACTTTATCATTATTCTAGAATGTAAAAATTTAGTTTAAAAAATGAAGGAAAGTAAAAATATTAAAACATCTCCTACTGACCACAGTGCAATAAAATAATAATTAACAAAGTTCATTTAAGGAAAGAATTCAAATGTAAATGGAGATTAAACAATTTAATCCTAAAGAATTGGTAGATGAAAGTATAAATTATAGAAACAATAGATAATTCCGTAAAAGAAAAACAACAAGGAAGCAAAATACCAAAACTTTTAGGATGCGGCAAAAACAGCACTTAAGGTTAATTTTATTTTTCTACATTTTTGCCCAAGAAAGAGATAAAGAATAGGTAAATGAATTAAGAATACAATGGTAAAAAGGAGTAATTATTTGCAAAATTATGGAAAGAAGGCATCCTTCCAAATTCTTTCTATGAGACAAATATGGCTCTAATAACTAAACTAGGAAAAAATAAAGTGGAAGATAAAATATTTATGGACAAATATTTGTAGTGAATATTAATTCAAAAATATTGAATAACATTTTAGAGGCTATAGTGTATCAAAATCTTAAGCACTTTGTGGCAGGTAGATGGTGCAGTGGATAGAGCACCAGTCCTGGAGTCAGGAGGACCTGAATTCAAACCTGGTTCAGATACTTGTCACTTATAAGTTGTGTGACCCTGAGCAAGTCACTTAACCCCAATTACCTCCAAAAAAAATTTTGTACATTTTGAACAGGCTAGATTTGGGGCAGGACTATTGGTTCAATATTAGAAAAAATAAACCCCAAATTAATAATACTAACCATACTAATAACAGAATAATACAAATAATGGGATTATAACAATAGAGCCAAAAAAAATTTTTGACGAAATCTAATAACCTTTCACAGTAAAATATTGAAACTAACAGGAATAAATGTATCTTTACTTAATGTGATCATTACAGTCAATTTAGTGTGATAAAATAGCTTTCATCTGAATGGCATCTAGCTATCTAAATCTAAGAGTCAATATTGTATGTAATGGAGAAATACTAGAATCCTTTGCAATAAGATCATGAGCAAAGAAAGTATGTTGTGTCTCCACTATTTTTAATATAGTTCTAAAAATACTAATTATAGCAAAAGACAAAGAAGTTGAGGAAAAAGCATAGTCAGAGGAGAAATAAAACTATTGCTTTTTGCAGATAATATGATGGCTTACTTAATGAACCCTACAGAATCAAATAAAATTAATTGAAACAATTACTTCAGCAAAGCAGCAGAATATAAGATTAATTCACATAAATCATCAGTGTTTTTATATATTACCAAATAAAAACAAATAAGAAGAGAGAAAAAGAAATCGGATGCAGGAAATTATCAAAGATGCAGATTCAGAGTTGTATGAACTGATTCAGAATGAAGTAAGCAGAACCAAGAAAACAATATAAAAACTAGAACATTATAAAGAAAGACAACTTTGAAAAATTTAAGTATGGTGACCAATGCAATGAATAAACCTAATTTCAGAACAAGAATGATGAGTTATATTTTTCCACCTCTTGACAGAGACAGAATGGACAAGCAGAATAAGACATGCATTTTGGGGCATAGTCAACGTATGTACATATTTTGCTTGACTACAGCATACTCAGTTGTTACAAGAGAAGGTATTTTGCTAGGTTGGTTTTTGGGGGGAAGGAAGTTATGAGGATAAGGGAGGGTCATAACTGTGGTGGTTCACCATTAAGATAATAAATGAAACATTTATTATCTTAAATAGGGATACTATTTGGTATCTCAGAAGGGAAGGGAACTCAGAAAGAGGGACAGTGATGTAGAACAGTATTGGAATTACCAATCAATTTTATTACATACTTTTAAAAAACCCAAGCAATACAGAATTGAAATTTATGATGTCATAAGTAATTCTCTTTTCTATTCTTTTCATATACGGGAATTATCGTGTTTGTTGATGACTGTGCACATTCATAATAAAAATAACCATTAAAAAAGAAAAGGATGGAGTAATTAGTGTAACATCCTGTTCCAATAATTAGTTCATTTTAAGCCTAAGGAGAAATATAATGGCCCCTAAGGTTCACTTGGTTTTTTTCTTCTCTTCAGCCTTAGGAAGTTTATATTAGATGAAATAATCCATGTTCTCTCATAATCACTCTGAGCCTTCAGTCAGGAAAAATTCCTAACATTCTTAAGGCAAAGTTAGGATTCAATGACAAACTTCACATTTATTTCTATCTCTAGTTAACCCCTGGTCTTGGTGATAGAGACAAAATTCAGTTTACTGGAGACATTTGGGTAATTAAAATAGCAGATTATATTATGATGTCTGGGGATGAGCAGATATCAGGAGGGGAAATAATTGACCTTTTCTCAGGACTTCCCTTAGCCTGGATGCTCCTCTCCATAATGCCAATAAAACTAAAGACTTTCCTTAATATTTCTGTTCTCTGCCATAGCACAGTCTTCCCTTTGCTGCATGCTTGTTCCAGCTTCTTGAAGAATATTTTTCCCTGATTCTGAGATACTTTCTCCCTTTTACACAAAGTATTTAGGGCATGACCCAATTTCTTACACAGTGGCTTTGATTGATTCCAGGAGGTATACAGGCCCTGTCCATCCTAGGTTCTGATTGTTTGAGTGTTTTCACCTGGCCAAGGCACCAAATCCAAATGGGATGGTTTCCACCCCGTCGTAACATTAGCAAAATAAGTGTGTGATTCCTTTTTTGTGTGTGTCCTCACATCTGTACTGCAAATCCCTCCCAATTCCTCTTCTAAAGTCCTCCTCCACTGCATCATGGAGATGAATCTGGGTTCTCAAAAACTATGTAAAGGAAACAAATAAAAAAGCGTAGTGAAAAAAAACTGTGTTTGGATCTGGGTTTGAAACCTGTTTCTACTACCTACTGATTTTTGTGACCTTGAAAAAAGTCCTTCACCTCATCTATAAAATGAAGGACTCGGGTTAGGGGCTCCAAGAATCTTTCCAGCTCTAAATCCAATAATACGGACTAACTGGAAACCTGAAAACCAGACATTTTGAATTCTAGTCCCTGATTCATTCCTTGAGCTTTCTTGATGTAATTTTCAAGTGTGGCTCCTGACTGGCCGATAACTTGCTTGTGCTCCTCCCCTTCCCCAAAATTACTTGTTTGGCTATGTTGCTTAAAAAGTCAGACTGTTAAGCAAGTTTGAGTTACTCATTAAGAAATAGCTAGGTGGTAAGAGTGATAGAATGTCTGGAGTCAGAAAGTTCAGTCTTTTCAGTCATATCTGACTCTTCATGACCCTATTTGGGGTTTTCATGGCAAAGATACTGGAGCAGTTTACCATTTCCTTCTCTAGCTCATTTTACAGATGAGGAAATGGAGGTAAACAGGGTTAAGTGACTTTCCTAGGTTTACATAGCTAGTATGTATCTGAAGCCAGATTTGAACTCCAAGTCTGGCACTCTATCCGCTGTACCACCTAGCTTCCCATGCTTACTAGCTGTGTGACCCTGGGTAAATCACTTAACTCTGTCTGCCTCAGTTCTCAGTTTCAACTGTGAAATGGAGCTAATGCTATTGCGTGAATGGATCAAATGAGAAAAATGTTTATAAATACTTGGCACGAACTAAGTGCTTACTTTTTTCCTTCATTAAGACAATTTAATGTCTTTGTAGAATGAAATGGGTGGTAACTGAGGGAGGAAGAGTTCAGTATAATTCTAGGGGGGTGATATAATCCTTTCCCCTCCCCCCCATCATATTTCTTCTTGTGATTTTCTGTCTGTAAAATAAGTACACCAGCCACTTCCCAATATTATTGCAAGATCTAATTAATGCCTGCAGAGAACTTTTAGAGAAGATCCTAAGATGTAATTGATTGCTTCAAAAACTATTGAATCAGAAACTATTCTATATCACTATATTACTAATCCCATATTACTCTATTACTATGTTAAATGCACTATGTTTAAATCACCAGGGAAAAGACATACTTGTACATACCCAAATTTTCTTTGATCAGGCAGACTTTTCCAGTGTATGATTGACTTCCACGATGTCATAATGGGAAATTTCCATCTTGATCTTAAAAGACAAAAAATGCTTCAGTCTCATACCACCTTCCCTTAAGACTTAAAACAAATAAGTAAGAAAACAAGAAGATTGTAAGATCGTGTATCCATGGGAACACTGTCCTGGAAAGTGACGTGGCAGCCAGAGGCAGTAGAGAGGGAGCTGCCTTTGACATTGAAGCAATCTTGCCCTTGCCACTTACTACCTGAGCAGGCCTTTATTTCCTGTAAAATGACCTATAAAATGACTTTGAGGGTTTCTAATCTAAATCTATCCAAAGGGGAGTAATTGAACACTTTTAAGAGTGATTTATCACTCAGAGTAAGCCTCAGCACTAAATGTCACAAGATAAAATGTTGGGGTTGCCTGCTTCAAACTCTCAAACCAAATCAAAAAGCATGTATTAAGTGCCTAGTGTTTGTCAGTCACCATGCAAAGTGCTGAGAATACCAGTAAAGGTAAAACTAGTCCCTGACTCCAAGGAGCACATGATCTATCAACTTTATTTTTATTTTTAACATTCATTTTTTAAAAATTTTGAGTTCTAAATTCTCTCCCTCCTTCCAAAAACTCCACCACTCATTGAGAAGGCAAGCAGTATGATATCAATTATACATGTTAAGTAACAAAAAAATGAATTTCTATATTAGCCGTATTGCAAAAACAAAACAAAATGGGAAAAAGGAAGAAAACTAAAGAAAGTGAAAAAAAAAACATGCTTCCATCTACATTCAGAGTTCATCAGTTCTTTCTCTGGAGGTGGATAGCATTTTTCATCATGTGTCCTTTGGAAATGTCACAGATCATCATTTTGATCAGAGTAGTTAAGTCTTCCATAGTTGAAGATCTAACCACTTTCACACTAACTTTCATTTATACAGCACTTCAGGATTTACAAAACATAAGAACAAATCACAAAAGTCCTGTGAGACAGGTAGTGGAAGCATTATTATCATCATTTTATAAATGAGGAAACTGAGTCTTATGTTATAATTTACCCATGGGCAGTCAGCTAAGAAGTGTGAGTAAGACCCCAGACCAGATCTCCTGATTCCTGGTTCGGTGTTCCATGTCATTCTGCCAGCTCTTGTGCTCAGGAAAATCTCTCATGCTGCTGGAAGAAGAACAGCTACTTCTACACTTGCTTTTTTAAAAAATGAACTGTAATACCTCAACAACTTGAACCCCTAATTCATCTTTTTAATTGCCCTTTGGGTCACCAACAGCTTTAAATTCATTGAAAATTGTGGGGTTCTGAGATTCACAACTCTCCTGCATTATCAGGAGAACATTTGGTTTGGGGTTTTTTGTTTCTTTTTTATTTTTTCCCCCATTGGTTATAATTTTTAAAAATTTATTTATTTGTTTTTAGTTTGCAACATTTACTTCCGTTAGTTTTCAGTTTTCTCTGCCTCCCTCCCTTTCCCACTCCCCAAGAGAGAATGCCATCTGATATGTACTCTACATATACATTCTTATTAAACATTTTCACATTAGTCATATGGTATAGAAGAATCAGAACAAGTGGGAGGAACCGTGAGAAAGAAAAAACAAAACAAAAAAGAGCCAATAGTATGCTTTCTCTCTGCTTTCAGTCTCCATAGTTCTTTCTCTGGATGTGGATGGAATTTTCCATCATGGGTCTTTTGGAGTTGTTTTAGGTCCTTGCATTGCTGAGAAGAGCTAAGTCTGTCAAAGTCAGTCATCTTACACTGCGAATGTAACTATGTACAATGTTCTCCTGGTTGTACTCACTTCATTCAACATCAGTTCATATAAGTCTTTCCAGGTTTTTCTGAAGTCTGTCTGCTCATCATTTCTTATAGCACAATAGTATTCCATTACATTCATGTACCACAACTTGTTCAGCCATTCCCCAATGGATGGGCATCCCCCTTGATTTCCAGTTCTTTGCCACCACAAAAAGAGCTGCCATAAATATTTTTGTACGTATGGGTCCTTTCCCCATTTGTATGATCTCTTTGGGATACAACTCTAGAAGTGGTGTTGCTGGGTCAAAGGATGTGTACATTTTTATAGCCCTTTGGGCATAGTTCCACATAGCTCTCCAGAATGGTTGGATCAGTTCACAACTCCACCAACAATGCATTAGTGAGAACATTTGTTTTTAAAAGATGAGGTTTTGTGCTGGTGGGAATCATGGGATTGTTGAATGTACTTCAGTTCCTTAAGTGACATCTAGCTGATCTTTCTCTTAAACACTGTACCCATCTGCAGTGACAATCCCAGACTCAGGTAATGATTGACTTAATGTATTAGTTATCTAAATGCCCATCATCACCTGGCTATGAGGCCTTTTTATCCCTTCAGTTTTTCCCTATGGATTGTTAGGTTAATCACTGTAAATATGGACAAGAATTGCATGAGATAAGAAGATGTGGATGGATTGCAGACTGAACTGATAGAGAGAATATGTACATCAGTGAGATCACAGTTCTATTGAAGTATATGGTATCAATTTTTTCTACTTCTTCATAGCCATTATCCTATCAATCAGATTTTTCAGCCGTCTTTTAACAAAGGACCTTGAGAAACAGTGAGTGGTATTTTATATTTTTGTCCATGGTAAGGAACTGGAACATTTGGAGTCCCAAGTAATCTGCCTTCTGTCACCCTCACCACCATGGGCTCATATATTTAGAGCTTGGAGAGATCTTAACTTATCATTTATAGTGGATGAGAACACAGAGGAATCTCTTTTCCAGTGAATAACAGGAGAAAAGTCTACAAAATTAGCTGTTGGCTGACATGAGAGGCAGAAAGGGATTCTTTGTCTCTCTTTACCACTAAAAACTATTCATTATTTACATCCCTAAAGCAATAGATATTTGTAAAATCATAGCCAGAAACAAGTTCCCAGATACTGCTTTGGATACAAGTTGTTTGTGGAGATCAGCTAGTAATCACCCCATCTGCACTGTTGGATTTGAGCAGATTATGAAACAAAGCTGCTGCCTCATGTGATTATATCTCAGCAAGTGTCCTCAGAGAGCATGCTGGATCTACAGTCAAGACCAGCCATTCTACAGGAGGGAGTCTGTGATGGGTCTGTAAGTAAGCCATCTGTACGTCTCTTACCTTTCTAATGAGGCACTAGAATACTAATGGTGATGCAAGCAATCAGGATTCTCATAGATACTGAATACCCACTGTATGCAAAGTGTGGTGCTAGTCTGTAGAAGAGTTTAAATAAATCTCTGACAGTTGTGCACATAGAATCGTGGATTGTCTTTATCTGGAAGGGACGTTAGAAATCATCCATTTTACAAATGGGGAAACTGAAGCTCAATAGATTTAAGAAGTATCTTGTCCAAGATCACACGGGTATTAAATGTCAGGAATTTGAACCTTAATTTAAAATCCATTGCTTTTTTTTTTTTCTTATTCTACATGTTGTGTTCCTCCAATAGAATTGAACTTCTTTAAGGATTGGGGCTGTTTCATTTGGTTTTTTTTTTAATCTTTGTATCCTCGTTACTTGGCATAATACTTTATGCACAGAAAGAATTTAATAAATGTTTAATCTAATTACATAAAAACAGTCTCTACCCTCAAGAAGTTTACAACCTAGTTAGGGAGAAAAGACAGGAACAAATACTTAAAAAAAAAAAACCTAACAATGTATCTTATTTTAAATGATAGGCTTCTCAAGCTGGAAAAGATCTTACAGGGAATCTTGGCCAACTCCCTCACTTTACAGATGAAAGTGTCTTGGGCCCAAGATTACACAGATAATAAATAGTGGAATCAGGATTTTAAGCCACATCTTTTGGCTTTAATTCCAACACTCTTCCTGTTGTCCTTTTGTTCAGTCATTCAGCCATGTCAGACTCTTCATGACCCAGTGGACTACACTGTGGTTGGGGTTTTCTAGGCAAAGATACAGGAGTAGTTGGCCATTTCCTTCTCCAGTGGATCAAGGCAGACAGATGTTAAATGATTTGCCCAGGTGCTATGCTGTCTTCCAAACTAGATTAGAAGCCCCATAAGTGTGCATAAAACTAGGCCGTTTATGCCATTCACACACCAAGTATGCCAGGTTGGCTAGAACTCAGCGGAAGCAGGAAAACAAGTACTTATTAGCGTGTGCCATGTGTCAGGCCCTTTACAGATATGATCTTATTTGATCCTCATAACAATCTCGAGAGGCAAGTAGTTTTACCATTTTGCAATTGAGGAAACTGAGGCAGGCAACAGTTATGAGTGATTTGCCTAGGGTGAGATTTGATTTGAACTCAGGTCTTCCTGATTCCAGACCCAACGCTCTTTCCATTGTACCTGGCAGCTTTCAGTAATGGGGCAGTAACGGGAAACTGGTCTGCAAAGATGGGTTGGAGCCAGACTATGAAGGGCTTTGAATGCCAAACAGGGGAGGTTATATGTCAGCCCAGAGTCAATATGAGTCACTGAAGTTTCTTGAGCAGGGGAATGGCATGGTCAGACCTGAGTTTTAGAAATTTGGCAGCTATGTGAAGAATGGTTGGAGAGGAGAGAAACTGAAGGAAGGAAGAATAATGAACAGGCTTTTGCAAGAGCAGAGCCCAAAACAGGGTTTCAGATAAGGGTGATTCACTGTAGCAGTTTGAATGAGGGCTCTTCCTGGGAGTTCCGGGAGCTTTGAAACAAGTCTTGATTGGTTTCTCCTATGCATTTGGCAGCAAAGCTTTCTCCAAATGAGTGACTAACTAACAGTAAATAACTACCCACACAATCCAGAGCAAAAGTTTAGAGAAAACTCATGCACGAGATTTAAGCGTCCAAATAAACTATTGAAGGATATTCTTTACAGCCAGCCAAGATCTTAGGAGGAGATGGAAACCAAGGAGGGACTACAAATCTCTACTGAGACTAGTGTGGTTGTATGGCAGGTCCTCTTAATATAACTTTGCAGCTTTCCTTGTTTGTACAAGAACAGTCCTATATCTGGTGTGCATTAGGGCTGCCCTCCTTGCTTTGTTTTGGGAAGAGAGGGGGGAGTTCCAGGGTGGTAGTTTGTTTGGAAGACAAGCATTATCTGTTTCACATTGGAGTTGAAACCATTCCTTTTAACCTTTGAGAGTTTTTGATTAAAACCACACTCAGAAGTGTGCAAATGGGCTTGTGCACCTCTTTGAATTAATTAAAATAATTCCATAACATGCTTTAAACAATTTGTACAAAAGGAAGAAGCTATTTCAGCACTTGAGGAAGAGGACCTACATACAGGAGCTTAGAGCAAATATGGCATTTCTAGCATAACTCTGTAGATCAAAGAGAGGACTGAGCCATGGCAGGGAAGGCAGATATTAAGGAGGGTCAATGGCTCTACAGGCATCTTGGAGTGAAGGAGCCAGTTTGAGTAAAGTAAAATATATATATATATATATATATATATATATGTAAAATAAAGTAAAGCTCTTTCCCCCAACTTCCATTTTCCAGATGCCTTTCTCTCCAAAAACACTATAATAAAATCTTTTGTTTTGTTACCTGTTTCTAGTTAACTTAATTTTGCCTGTCATCAAGAGGCTAGAGGGTACCTCGAGACAGATAAAAACATAAGGTATGGGAAAGATCCAAAACTTTTCATATGCATTAGGAATTTTCCTAACTGAGGACTTGGAGCAATTGTGACTGAACCCAGAACTTTTCATCTAAAATAAATTCCCTAAAGCCAAACAAGAAGGGAAGCAAGTGGACCGGAGAGGCCATTACATTGTTCACTAGGCTTAAAATGAGATGATTATTGTAACAAGGTGTTACATCTGTTATCTTGGCTCCTGTATCTAGGTTTTGGAATTTTTTAAGATTGTAATTGAAAGGGCAAAAACATAGAAGAAGGGGAAATGTGGAGAGAGTCTGGCTCAACCCATAGCTGACTTTGAGTCTGTTCTCACAGAGATAGAAGCCAGACTGGACTTGTGAGAAACATTCCCCTGCGGAGGTAGTTATGAGTTCATACCAAGAGCAAGGTTTGCTATGACCTAAATTTATGGTTTAACTGTTAAATCTCCTCAACCAATTCTTTACAGCTAGCCAATGTCTTGGGTTACTGTAAATCTCCAGATTTTAAACATGCAAAAATACAGCTGACATGTTGATGTGTAGGCCTTTTGTTGAGTGATTTAGGTAGATCTTGCATCTATGAAATGGGCCAACAGGTTAATGCATGGACATAGAATGGAGTTCAGCACAGGTGGTAGCCATGAATGGAGAGAAGTAGAAAAGTATCCTCTGTATACCTATGGAGGTAGAATTAGCAAGACTTAACAAATGAGTAGATGTGGAGTTTAAGGAGAGTGAAGGGGTGTAGATGACTCATGGATTGTGAACCTGGGTGGCTGGAAGGATGATTGTGCCCTCAGCAGGAACTGGACTGAAATATTATTTCAGTCACATGGTAAGGACAGAAACAAAATGGCAAAGGGTTGAGAAGCGAGTAAGATATGAGGAAGTAGAGACTATCAATATAAACAATTTTTTTTTCCAGAAACTTGAATATGAAGACAAAAAAGATATAAGGATGATACTTTGAGGGAATGGTAAAGTCAAGGTGGTAGGAATTTCAAGTTGGAGATGAAAGGGAGAGCTCTGACCAGAAGAACCCCAGGTAAAGCTTGAAAATGGAAATGGTGCCCCTTGTGCATTGAAATACTAATGTCTACAGGATCAGTGGAACCTGTCCTCTAAGACATGTAACTTGATTTATAACAAAATAAATACCTGCCTTTGAGTCATGGTTAGTGGAATTTCCTGACACTCAAATTATATGTGTGTTATATGTGTGTATACATATATGTATACATGTGTTTACATACATATATGTGTATATACATATGTATATATACATACATACACACATACATATGTGTGTGTGTGTGTATATGAAACCAATGCTATTCCTTATCTGTTCTCCAATTCATATATCTCAGGGTCCAGGTCATAGTGGTTTTGGAGAGAAAGAGATAAAAAAAACCCTTTATTGGGTTATCGGTATCGTCATCATCATCACTGAGAGGCAAAATAGAAAGCTAACCTTGGAGTCAGGAAGACCTGGGCACAAGTCTTACCTCAGACACATACTGGCTCCTTGACCCTCAGCAAATGACCTCTCATCACCCCCAGATTGCCTTTAGGACTAGGTTTCAGAGGTGGCTAGGTGGCGCAGTGAATAGAGCATCGACCCTGAAGTCAGGAGGACCTGAGTTCGAATCTAGCCTCAGACACTTAACACTTACTAGCTGTGTGACCTTGGGTAAGTCACTTAACCCCAATTGCCCTGCCATACCTCCTCCAAAAAATAAAAAAAAAAAATACTAAATTTCAGAGTTGTTGTCAATCTATTGTAGAGGGAGTTTCCTCACTGAAAGAAGAGCCAACGAAAGCACACGTGGAATTACAATCAATTATCCTTATTATTCTAAAGATCAGTGCTCTTGTTGGGAGCCATTTCTCTCTAGTCATTTTTCTGATTTCTAGGAGTGAAGAAGTGCACACTCCCTTGGGCACAAGCCGTGCTAAGGGTCCGGGCTGAAGCAGGGAAGTCAACTTAGAGGATTGAGTTTTTTTTTTCCTTCCTACCATCTGCCATTGAGATCTCAACTTCCCCTTCACTGTGCAAGGGTGGTGGCCGATCGTTGTTGCTGTGGCACAAGGAGTAGAGAGAGTCAGGATGCCACTTTTTGATGCTGGTGTCAGCCCTGGTCTGCTGCTGCGATATCAGGGGTTCACCCTGAGAGCCACTGCAGGACAGCTCGCAAAAACGTGCAAAATAAAAACAGACAGAGAATCAATAAAAGTGGCGAAGTGGAGCCATATTGGAAGCATACTCCTGAGGGGGGAAAGGAAGCGACAGTCACCATTTTGTGCCTGCATGTTCATTGTGTGAGCCAACAATTCTCACCATTCCTTTTTCCATCCATTTGAAGCACGGACAGCAGGGTCTTTGAGGCACATATATCTCCCACAACAATGATGATTCAATAAGTTGAATTTACTCATCCTCCCCTAAAGTCATGCAATGAAGAGGTGACCTTTGGTTCTTGGGGCAACGGGGTGACTGCGGTGGATGAAGCGAACAGAGTGAAGGCCTGGAGTCAGCCAGGAAGAAGTGAATTCAAATGGGGACACCTAATGGCTGTGTGACCCTGGGCGAGTCACTTGACCTCTTTTTGCCTCAGTTTCCTCATCTGTAAAATGGAGGTAATAATAGCACCTACCTCCTAGGATTGCTGTGAGATGAGATAATATCTGCAAAGCACTCGCATAGTGCCTGACACATGGCAAGCATTACAAAAATATCAGATATTATTATTATTGTTGTTGCTATTACTAAAGGCTATAAACTCTACTATATACTTTACTAAATACTATTTATTGTAAAGACTCTGACAACGGGGCACAACCCAAAGCAGGTCCCACTGGGCTGCTACCCCCGGAGTACGGGTGCGGCGATGCCCAGTCAAAGGACCAGCCTAGCCCTTTGTGTAGAGACTGCAAGATAACGTTTGACATTGGTCACGGCAACTTAAGAACGCCATCCAGGAGGAAAGGGGAGGTGGTGATGATACCAGAGGCGGGGAGCACCCACACTAATGAAATAGGAGCTCTTAAGATACTGATGAGACTCCCATTCATTTAGTACTGTATGTGCTGCCTATGAGTGATCTCATTTCACAGATGAGGAAACTGAGTGAGCCCAGAGAAGTAAAAGGAGTTGGTCAGACTGACAGAGAGAGGGGCAGATTTGAACCCCAGACCTCTAACTCCAGATCCTGCACTCTGTCATCTCATTTCACAGATGAGGAAACTGAGTGAGCCCAGAGA
>JAQQSV010008314.1:0-13801 GCA_028646515.1 Pseudochirops corinnae
AATTATTTTATAGAACTAGAAAAAATAGTAACAAAATTCATTTGGAAGAACAAAAAGTCCAGAATATCAAGGCAATTAATGAAAAAAAATGCTAGAGAAGGTGGCCTAGCCTTACCAGATTTTAATCTGTATTACAAAGCAGCAGTCATCAAAACTGCTTGGTACTGGCTAAGGGATAGAGTAGTGGATCAATGGAATAGATTTGGTACAAAAGACTCAATCATCAATGATTATAGTAATACACTATTTGATAAGCCCAAAGACCCCAGTTTCTGGGATAAGAACTCATTATTTGACAAAAATTGCTGGGAAAATTGGAACATAGTATGGCAGAAACTAGGTATAGACCATCATCTAAAACTGTATACCAAAGTCAAGTCTAAATGGGTGCATGATCTAGGTATAAAAGCTGATAATGTAAATAATCTGGGGAAGCAAGGAATAGTTTACCTGCCAAATTTATGGAGTAGGGAAGACTTTATGACCAAAGAAGAGTTGGAGAGCATTATAAAATACAGAATGGATTATCTTGATTACATTAAATGGAAAAGTTTCTGTACAAACAAAGCCAATGTAACCAAGATTAAGAGGGAAGTGCGAAATTGGGAAAGAATATTTACAACAAGTGTCTCTGATAGAGGCCTCATTTCTAAAATATACCAGGAATTATGTAAAATGTATAAAAAAACCAGTCATTCCCCAATTGATAAATGGTCAAAGGATATGAACAGGCAATTCTCTGAGGCAAAAATTAAAGATATTTGTAAGCATTTGAAAAAATGCCCTAAATCACTATTTGAAAATAAATAGCAAAAAAATGCAAATCCAAACAACTTGGAGGTACCACATCTCACCAGCCAGATTGGCTAAGATGACAAAACAGGAAAATGACAAATTCTAGAGAGGATGCGGAAAAATAGGAACACTAATGCATTGTTGTGTTGTGAACTGATACAACCATTCCGGAGAGCACGCTGGAACTATGCCCAAAGGGTTATAAATAATTGCATACCCTTTGACCCAGTAACACCACTTCTGGGGTTGTATCCCAAAGAGATCATAGAAGCAGGAGGAAGATCCATATGTACAAAAATATTTATTGCAGCTGTCTTTGTGGTGGTAAAAAACTGGACATTAAGGGTAAGCCCAACAATTAGGGAATGGCTAAACTAGTTGTGGTATATGAATGTAATGAAATACTATTGTGCTATAAGAAATGGGGAGGGGATGGACTTCATATTTACCTGGAAAGGCTTATATAAACTGATGCTAAGTGAGAAAAGCAGAACCAGGAGAAATGTGTAAACCATCACAGACACATCATTTGTGTGATGACCAGCCTTGATAAACTGGACCCTTCTCAGCAATGTACAGGTATAAGACAACTCTACAAGTCTCAGGATGGAAGGAGATATCTACATTCAGAGAAATATCTAGAAAGAACAGAGTTTAAATGGAGACTGAAGCAATCTACATGATATCGTTCTTTTTCATGTTTGGTTTTATTCCTTTTTCCCATTGTTCACTCCACTGGTTACAACCCTTCTATACAACCAGACTAATGTCTAACGTGAAAGTATCTGCAGATTCTATACTTGACTGCATGCTGCCGTGGAGGGGGTGAGAGTGAGGGGAGAAAACTTGATACTCATGGGACTCTGGAACTGAATCTTGTAAACTAAAAGTAAATAAACCAATCCATAAAAAAAATTAAAATAACATTCAAGATGTTCAATAGGTAATAAGATATGGGAGATTGGATGTCAGGAGAGAGGTTAAGGTTGGACAAGTGTATTTGAGAATGACCCACACTGAAATGGTCACTGACTCTGATGAAATCACGAAGTTAAATGATACAGAATGGTGAAATAATGATATAGAGGGAGACAATAAGAAGATTCAGGACAAAGCTCTAGGAGACACCTATGGTTAATGAGTGTGTCTGGGATAAAGATCCAGCAATTGTGACTAACAATGGTTAGAGGTGTAGGAAGAGAAAGAAGAGAGAGTAGTGCCAAAAAACAAACAAACAAAACTAAAGAGGAGAGTTTATGATGGAGAAGAGCATTATTGATGGTGTCAAAGGCTAAAGATTGGTAAAAAATGAGGAGGTGTACAGACTCCACATCCTGAACTCTTTCTGAAGCATAAGCTGTACTACTAAAAAAAAAGCAGGGTTAACTTATTTTGGAGTAGGGTTCCACTGTTGTGTAAAAACAAGACAAAACAAAACAAAAACAAAACATAAAGACCTCTAGGTAACTATCTGGAGTTTTACTTGAAGAAGTTTATTTGTATTTTACCTTTTATTTATTTTCTTTTTTTTGGTGGTGGGGGGGTGGAGTTGCATGTAGGTTGTTGGAAGGACATGGCTCTAGCCATAGCATTGCTTCCCCCACAAAAAAGAAAGAAAGGAGGATCATTATAGCATAAGTGTACTACCTATAGTTCATATTTCTAAAGGTTTGTGAACTATTTTACACTTATCACACTTATTCCTTAAAAAAAGTCCTTTAACCTAGGTGTTATTAATGCACTCATTTTAGAGATGAGGAAACTAAGGCTGAGGCCTTACCAAATATCACACAGCTAATATGAATCTGAGATCTTACTGACTCCAAATCTAACACTATATGACTATATACCACCCACATGTCTTCATCTAAAAAAAAAAAAGCAAATGAGGGAACAGAAGGAAGTTCAGAGGGAAACAATAAAGCAGGACAAATTGAAAGCTATATGCTAGATTTATTATTTGGGTTTCTTTTTAAAGGAAATTTGGTTCAACAGAAACATGTGGTTTATATTTTGTTGTTTTACTTGATATATGATGATAGTTTATTATATTCATTAAAATCATAATATAAAAACAAGACATGTATCTAAAAAAAAAATAAAATACTACTTTAAAGAAACTTACTGATGTGTTTCTAGAAAGTCTTCTATATTTCACCAAAAATCAGATTACAAATAGCTGATCTCTGTTTTACAAGAAATTTTATGAGATTCTTCCTTTGATATCTAAGTTACTGAAAGTCCAAAATCTTGGTATTATTTTTATTTTCATTCCAGTTAGACTGGAACGTTTCTAAAGTAACATCATGACAACACAAGCATGGTATTTACTTGTGTCACACATTATATATATTGCACAAGTACATATAAGATGGATATGCATGTATGTGTATTTATGCACAGAGTAGATGGAAAGTAATCTCATAGCATAAGCATTAGCCCCTGGGAGAAGTAGGAAAGTCTTACAGGAGGCAAGTTTTAAATACCACAAAAAAGCTAACCAGATTTTATTTCCTCTGACCCAGCTCAAATCTGCTCTTGATTGAGGAGATAATTGAGGTGCATCAGTAAAACTTCAAATGCTATATGGATCTTATTAGAACAGATGTTTGCTTATCTATAAAATAGACGAGCTCAGAAAAGATGATCTACCATATTTCTGAGATCCCCATGAGTCTTTCAGCTCATTTTACATTCAATTGCTAGCTATGAATACATAATATCAAGAACAGTAAATTTGCAGAATCTCAGCATTAGTAGAGACCTCAAAGGTGATCTGGTCAAAGCAATATCTGTAAAGGAATTTGTTCAAATAATTACCATTATTCATTTATACATACCTCATGACCTATAATAAAGCTATACACACCCTACTCAACTGTACCTGAGAACTACCTGAATGACTAAACATGGAAGCAGTACCATGTCACTTCAAAGGTTCCTATTCTATATTTTCCTTACTTTTTTATCCTTCTGTTCTCTAGGTATAGGCAAATACCCTTCATTCCTGCAATGATTAGCATGGCAAGAGAGGTACAGTCAGTGAGAATAAAAAGAGATCATGGAGGAGATAGCGCTACATCCAATCTGGATGGTTAGATTAATAAAAATAGTAAATAATAATGTAATTAATTAATAAGACTAAAAAACACCTTAGACTCAAAGTTCAGATAATCAGCCATTTTTGTACCTGAGAAAGACTCATTCATGGAACAGCTTATTGATATACTTATGATACTAAAAAGAATAATAATATCAAATTTGGTGAGGTTCAGATAGGAATTGTCATGGAATGAGACCCTCTCCTCATATCATTATTTTATTTTTAAATTTCTATGAATTTTCCTTTTCATAATTGTATAAAAGTATCAGAACATTCACTTTTCTTTAGGCTCACTGAATTCATATTCCAGACAACTTTAGTTATAATCATCATTGGAGTTATTATCATTATTAATGTTGTCACTTTGCTATTCTGTAAATGGTTTGCAGAAAAATATTTTTGATGAAAATGTTTGATTTAGTGAACTCCAGATAGTTTAGGCCTCAGGAAGAATCTTTCCACTCGTATTATCTATTTTGGCTGTTGACATACCATGTTTGCTGGATAACTGCCAAAACTTTATGCTATGTGAGTTGAGCTTTAAAAAAAAAAATAGTCTCTTTTTAAACTAACAAGGATAATGCACCACTAATGAAAAATGATTTAATTAATGAATCACTTAAAAGAGGTTAATTTAAAAGTTATAGATACAATAGTGCATTTCCTAGACATTGTGGAAATAATTAAGAAAAAAATATATATATATATGTATATATATATATATACCCAAAGACATGGGAAATGATGGTGAAAGAGCATTCAAGCAAAAACTAAAAATCTGCAGGAGTGAAACCGTATTACTGACTTTTTCCTAAGTGTGGCATTTAGAGTGTGTATGAATTAAATAATTGATGACTAATTTAAAATGCCTGTTGCCATAGAAAGAGGTCAGTGCTGCTATCTGTTTCAGCAATTTGTTTTAAAGAAACATTGCATGGATCTTATGTCGTAGTCTGATTTCTCTTTTGTTAAGTATCTAATAAGAAAATCTGTCCTGGACTCATTTCTAAATGGCAGTTTCTAGAATATCCATAGCTTGTTAGCTGTCCAAGAAAAACAGTTGTTTACAGAATCACAGAATGTGCTTCTATAGCTGCACAAGCTCATCTATTTATTAAATGCATTACTCGCCTCCAGTGCTTTGCTTTCATTCATAATTGATTGAATTGGTTATTCTGAGACAAACATCATTTGTGAAGTTTTCTACTGACATTTATGAAGCTACAAAGCAGCAGCTCCTTTGGCTGCCTTTGGATTTCTTTTTCCAATATCTACACTTTCCTTAGGCAAAGTAAACCTTTAAAGGAAAACAGTAGGAAATCAACAGTTGGGTGCTGACCACTTAGTAGGATAAGATTGTCTGAAGACTCCAGGCTACCATTAAAGATCAAAAGAGACATAACATATCCCCCCCACACTCCAACTCCCCTTTCCTCATTTCTGCTTTTGCAGTGAAGATGCTGTTTCCATAAACAGAATGTGGAATTCATTGCTGGGCTGTGTTTTTGCTCTGCGTAGTAGTAGTGAGAGAAACATTTGGTTAGAAGCCAAAGGATACTATTTTGGGTTTAGTATAATTTTCCAGCTGTTGTTGGGGAAAGTGTGTTATACTTCCCCACCCATTATACTGACATAGTCATCTATACATTTATGTTTTGCTGCTTTCTCAAATCAGTGATGCATCTGCCACAATATGCTGCCTCCTTCCAGCAGGTGGTAAATTATTCTCTGCATAAAATGACATCATTCCCTATCCTGCAGAAAATGTGCCCTCAGAGCTGTGGGAAGGGCAGAGTCCTCAGGAAAAAAAAAAAAAAAGAAGCAGCAGCACATTCTTTGTATACAGGCCCTGTAACATATTTATTGACACTACCTTCTATGTGTCACACAATCACCCATCATGACAAAATAGGCAAATTATAATTAGATTAGAGTTCTGAGAGGAATGATTCAATGCAAACCCAAGGAAATGAAAACATTAAGAGTAATTACCATAGCAGCTTTATTGGCATCCTTTTTGCTTATATCTTCCCTAAGAGAAAATTAGGGGTTTACCTTAGCCTTTCTTAAAATTTACATTGTAATGATAAATTATGAGATGATTGTTATTAAAACAAACAATTAACAATTACTTCTTAAACAACTACTATTTGCCAGGCACCGTACCTGGAATGCAATAAAAAAAAAAAATGGATGAGTCTTTACCTTCAAAGACTTTAACCTCTATTTGGAAAGACAAGTATGAAAATATGTGAAAAGTGGGGGGCATGGAAAGAGTGCTGAACTTAGAATTAGAATATTTGGAATGGAATCTGCTTATGAGCTATATGTTTGTGAACAAGTCATCTCATCTCTCAGATCTTCAGTTTCCTCATCTGAAAAAAAATGAAGATTGTATTTGCACCGTCCAACTTATAGTAATGTAAGGAAATACTTTGAAAATCACAAAGTGCTATATAAACTTAAGATGTTCTTAATTATTCATTGAAAAACTATTCATCATGAACAATAAACTGAACTGGAGTCAGAGAACTTGGGTTTAAATTCCAGTTATACCAGTTATGAATTCAGTGATCTTGGAAAAGTCAATTAATTTCTCTACTCTTGATTTTTATCATATATAAAGTGAGGTATCTGGTATTGAAGGGCCTTTCCAGCTCTAAAGTTGCAAAATCCTATATAGAAGACATAATCCTTTTGTGCAAAAGGATTCGACATTAGAAATGGGTTATTCTATGGAAAATCATAACAAAACTTTTCTCTGGAATCACAGTGACTTTATAACATTTTTCCCTGAAGAAATATGCTTAATAGTCAATAAAAAGGGCTTTTGGCAGACATTCAATTCTGAAATGCATAAAAAAAAATCATTCACTTAAAATAACTGAATTATAAAGGAAATTGCATCAGGAAACAGGGAACCAATTGGCTTACAATACTCCTTAGTTTTACAGATATGAATCTATAAAAAAAAGAACATGACATTGTAAATTAACTGGGACATTTCAGACCTTTTCGTAAATCATTTTCTTTTGTTGATGGAGCAAATATGACTCCTTTGTATATTGGAATACAAATATGTATAAATACAGAATAACCGTGGACATAAGTGGACACACACACACACACACACATTTTTGCTCCTATAAAACATTATTTACTTAGGTGATCTGCAAATTTTATAGAACAAAGCAATAAATTAGCATCACATTTCTCTGCTTTCTTAATGAAATCCTTGTGACTTCAAGCATCCACTTCTCTTCACTCATATAACCACCAACCTAGTGAAGGCTCTGATCATCTTAATCCAGGAATATTGCAATAGATTTCTGGTTGGCCTACCTACCAGTCTCTCCTCACTCCAATTTGTGCTCTACTAAGCTGCCCAAGTGATTTTCCTAAAGCGCAGATCTAGCCATGTTACCTCACTGTTCAATGAAATGGTTTACCGTACAATGCCCCTTTCCATGCCAAATATAAGAATTCACACACACACACGTACATACACACACATTATATATGTGGATACAAATTTACATATGCATATATATGTGTGTTGTATACATATGTATGTATATGTGTGTGTGTGTGTGTGTTTGTCATGGAAAGGTCTTCTTAATCTAGCCCCTATCTATCTCTCCATTATTCATACACTTAACTCTCCTTCATATAGTTTACAATCTAGCATTACCTCTCTTGTCCCTTGACCATGATCCTCCATCTCCTGATACTATATATTTTTAATGACTGTTCCTTATACCTGGAATGTTCTTCCACATCTTTAGCTTCTGGCTCTTTAAGTTTCCTTCAAACTTGAGCTCAAAATCTATGTTCTGCAAGAGGCATTCCCAGTTCCCCTTAATGCTAGTTCTTTACCTCTGAGATTTCCTTCCATCTAATTATATTATAAAATTTATATACATAGGTGCTTGCATGTTCTCTCCTCTCTTAAAATGTGAGCTCCTTGAAAGCAGAAATTTTTTTTTTGCCATGCTTTTATTTGCATCCTCATCACTTAGCACAGTACCAGATATGTAGTAAATGTTTAATATATGCTTAGTGACTGACTGAAATTCTAATTTCCACTTTTCTTCAAGTCCAGTCGAACATTAAGCAATTACTCTGTGCCAGGTACTGTGTCAAGGACTGGGAAGATGAATAAAGCAAAAACACAGAGTCCCTGATTCAAGGGACTTCCATTCTTTTTTCATGATTTTTTTTTTATTTAGTAAAATATTTTATTTTTCCCAATTGCGTGTAATAAGTTTTTAACACTGATTTAAAAAAAAAGATTTCCAAATTATTTTTCTCCCTCCCTTTACTCCCCCGTTATTGAGAAGACAAGCAATTTTATACAAGTTATACATTTTCAGTCATGCAAAAGATATTTCTATATTAGTCATGTTGTGAAAGAAAACTCAGACAAAAATAAACCCCCCAATAAAAATGAAGATAAAAAGAAGTATGCTTCAATCTATATTCAGACTCTATCAGTTGTTTCTCTGGAATTGGATAGCATTTTTCATCATGAGTCATTCAGAATTTTCTTAGATCTTTATATTGCTGAGAATAGCAAAGTCATTCAGAGTTGATTGCCATATAATATGACTGTTACAATGTACAATGTTCTCTTTGTTCCACTCTCTTCACTTTGCATCAGTTCATGTAAGTCTTTCCATTTTTTTTCCAAAATTATCCTGCTTGTCCTTTATTGTAGTACAACAGTATTCCATTACAATCATATTCACAATTTCTTCTGCCATTACCCAATTGTTGGGATTCCCCTCAATTTCCAATTCTTTACCAGCACAAAAAAGAGCTACTATTAATAGAGTGTGTGTGTGTGTGTGTGTGTGTGTGTGTGTGCGCGTGTGTGTGTGTGTGTATTTACTTGTTTGGGGATGCAGAACTGATCATGATTGCTGGGTCAAAGGGTAAGCTTAGTTTCATAACTTTGGGGCATAGATGAATTTAATGGGGGATTTCAACATAGAAAACATAGCTAAAAATAGGGGAGAGGAAGCTCATAGTGGAAACTGGAACTTGGAGGAAAGTTTAAAGACTGAGGAACAAGGCTGAGGATATGACTGAAAGAGGGAAAATTAGTCTGGTTGGGTCACTTTCCTAAAATGGCTGTTCTAGAAAGATCTCATAAATTAAAGGTGAGGGTCTCAGGGGTGGAGTAATATGCAGTGGTTACATGGAATTTGAAAGATATTTGAACTATGGGTACACTTAGAGTTAGGAAGACATGAGTACCAATTGCTCCTCAGCTGCTTACTAAATGTATGAATATAGGCAAATCACTAAAACTATTTGAACTTCCATTTTTCCATCTGTAAAATGGGGATGATAATATTAGCATCTACTTCAAAAATTTGTTGTGTAGCACAAATGTGACAAAACATCTGAAGTGGTATGTAAGTTGTAATATGCTATATAAACAGCATCTATTCTTTTTTTATAATTATTACTGCATTCGGCATATGCTTCTGGTTCTTTTGTTCAGTAGGGATTCTGAGATCTAAAGAGAAAGAACCTTTTGACCAATGTATGACAATAAAAACACATTTACTGCTATGAAAAAATACCTCTTCTGGAAATGTTTTTAAAATTGAGTTCTGATTTTATTTTATTTTTCAAAAAATGCATAAAAGATCAGAATGGGTAAAAAAGGAGTCTGACTCTTTCAAATTCAGCATTTAAGAAGCAAACAAGAAAAAAAAACTCACTGAGAGGCAGTAGCTTTGGAAATGCTGGTAGGCCTGCTTTAGAAATGAACCTTATTGTATGCCAGTGGCCTATAGATTAGAATTGGGGGTTGGGACCCAGCTGAGTGGCTCCAGTAACAAGAATAGAAATAACTTATGCTGGAAACTTGGTTACCCAGGTAACTATATCTTGAGAGGAAGGTGAGCTCATGGAAGAATGTACTGTCTGTGTTGACTCCATATTTGCTGGAGGTCCTTTCTGTTCTAACTAAAAAGGAAAGAACAGAAAATAAAGACATTAGGGTACAGTGAATATAGTAGAGAAGAAAAAGATCCAGCAGCTGGCAATATATTGTTCTAACTGAAAAGAGAAATAGCAAGCTGCTTGAGGAATCTACGTTCCATGGTTTCATTATCAAAAATAGGAAAATATGACACTTTCCTCTGATGAAACAAGCAGTGGCTTGCAGTCCAGTAGGGAATAGGATGAGACCTGCAAAGCCTGGGAAGCTGTAGCCAGAAACAAGCACATCCTCACAGGAAGGGAATTGGCTAAACATAGGTACCTATAGACATTTGATTCATAAACAGCTAAAGCCACACTGGGATCCACATGCCCCAATACCCCAAACAGCTCACTAGCTTGGACACGGACAGATAAGACTCAACCTTATAAGAATGTATGAAATCCCCTGTTTTGGGCCTAACTGGGTTGTGAGATATTAAGGGCAGGACGAAAGAAAGACACATGCATAAGGAAAAGTATCTGAGTAGCCTAGGTCACTGTCTTGACTCCTTTGAACATTTATTCTTTTGCCTACTCAATTCAGACATATATTATGCATCTATAACATAATCTAAATTCTTCCCATCCTTAGTATATATTTCCAGCTTTGTTGGATAGTACTTCATCTCTGCAGTCAAGTCAAACTGGCCCTTTCTCTCTTCTTCATGCTTTACACTTCACCTCCCTCCTTCATGCCTTTGTACCTGCTGATCACATCTCTAATATATTCCCTTTTCCCTTTGGTTTGCTTCCATTAGGATGGAACTCAAGTTACATTTTCTTCATGAAGCTTTTCCTAATCTTCTCAACCATTAGTGCCTACCCTCCCAAACTACCTTATAATTAACTACTTTGTATATATTTCTTCACTTTGATTTGTGTTGGCTATGTTTTATATGCACTTCTTTTTCCACTATTAGATTGTAATATTTTATGAGTTGTAAGTATTTCATTCTTTTTTATATGTAAGCTTACTGACTAGCACAGTGTCTGGCACACAGTAGGCTCTTTACAATTTGTATGGTTTCTTTGCTTGATTAATATACACATGTTGGGGACTAGTCTAGAAACACAAGTTCACCATAACACTTCTGTAGCTTATTAACTTCACAACCTGCTTGGACATGAGAATAAGATACACTATTTTAAGAAGTAGTATCATAGGTGTATTCTCTTTAGAGCCCTTGTAATAGCATGCATGAGCAACTTCCCCAAAAAATGCTACTGTGAACAGCTTTTAAGGTTCTGATTACACAGTATAGTGAACACTCCATTTATTCCATTACAAATCAATTTAAACATTCACAACAAATCATATAATATTCACATTACATTTTACCACAGAAAATCTCAATATAATGTTCACAAAAGCTTAACATTAGAATGGCCACATAGTTTTCACCAAAGTGGTCACAGCATTTAGAACAAAGAACAAAAGAATAATCATCTGGTATCCCTAAGGAGGTTTGCCTTCTTATTTAATCATTCAATCATTTCACAATACAAATCAATCTTCCACTCATGGGGCTATTATAGATTAACTTAATCAGTCACTTACCTAGCAATCAGTCACTAAGCATCATTAATCACTAAATACAATCATTAAAAAATTACACAAACCGTTCACTCCTCAGTGTTTAGTAAACTTCAATTTCATCACCACATTCAATATCCAAGAAGAGGCCTTTTCTTCATTTTGACTCAGGGTGGTCTATCAGTTTCCCTGGATCCCCTTTCATGGTCCCAGCTCCTACCTGAATCCACCAGTCACTTTGATTCAGAGTCAGACAGCTCCCAGGTTCTTGTCCAGTCCTCTGGGCCATTCTTGCTACACACTGAAGTTCACAGGGTCCAGCACATCTCAAAACCTTCATAACTTCTGTTGCTGGGAACTCAAGGATTAACCAAGCCACAAACAAAGTCTTATCTTGATCATGTTTCTTCAGTCCTCCCACAGTTAAGCTGGCCCTTGGACCCAGAAGAAATCTCTGCCTTCCAGGCAGCCTTCTCAGCCTTCCAGGTAGCCTTCTCAGCAGCAACTTCAGCCTTCACCAGATCCTGGTCTCACAGAAAACTCCAACTCATTTCTCAGTCCAGTAGGAGCCCAGCTCCCAGATGCTGGAATAATTCTGCTTCCTACACCAGGAGTAAAAATTCTTGATGCATTGCTCTCAGGTTCTTCTTATATGTACACACACACACATTGACTTCCTGTCTCAGCCAAGCCCTTCCTGTTATGTTTGCAACAGGAGACAGAGTTCACAGTTTCTGTTTTTTTTCACAGAGGTACTTGGCCCTTAGTTACTAATGGCCAAGTACCTGCTAAATTAATTACTGTGTTATCAGAACCTTAAAAGCGTTCACAGAAAAATTTTGGGGGGGGAACTGCTTGGCACGGCATTACACTTAGCTCCTCTAAGTCTTTTCTTGTCAAGACTGTACAGTCCCAGTTCCTTTACCATGATATGTAACTTTGCCTTTCTCTGGAAGTTCTTTACCTTTATGGTATGATTCCTGGAAGTGAAACAATACTCCAACATCAGTCTGATCAAGGAAGAAAACATAGCAACTGTCACTCATTTCTTCTTCAGAACTACATGTCTCTTAATGTAACTCACATTATTGGGTTTTCTTTCTGTTTTGTTTTGTTTTGTTTTTGATTGACAGATTATGTAGCGTACTCATTGGGTTTAAAATCTACCAAAAACATTGAATTGTTTTGTTTTGGGTGTTTTTTTTTAACCATGTTTCCCCTGTCATTTGTTTAGGAAGGTATTTTTTTGCATTAACTATAACACTGTTAATTTGCATATATTGCATATTATCTTACTTAATTGAGCCCTACCCTGCAAAAAAAAACCTTTTACCGATCTTGACTTTGTCATCTAGGGTGTTGGTTGGCCTTTCCACCTTTCTGTCATCTGGAAATCTGTATCATATACGACCTCTATTCTTAAACAAATAATTGATAAAAAATATTAAGCAGCACTTGAAAAGGATAGAACCCTGTGGCACTCCACTGGATACCTCCGGCCCAGCTGATATTGAAACAGTAATGACTGTCATTCAACTAGGATGACTAATTCTAATTTTATAATCTTTTTTTTTTAAATTTTATTTTAGTTCGCATCATTCATTTCCAAAAGATTATGAGTTACATATTTTCTCCCCATTAGGGTTAGGGTTAGGGTTAGGGTTAGGGTTAGGATTAGGGTTAGGTTTTTATTTTAGTTTGCATCATTCATTTCCAAAAGATTTTGAGTTACATATTTTCTCCCCATCTTTCCCCTAACCACCACCCCAAAACAGCCATCACAGTGTATTCCCCCTCCCCCAGTCTATTTTCTCCTACGTCTTCCCCCGTCACCCCTCTGACTCTTCGGTAGGGCAGGATGGATCTCCCCACCACAGGGCCTGTGTATCTCAAGTTCCAGTTGGATGTAGTTACTACTACTACTAATAATAATAATAATTGCATATATATATATATATATAGATAGATAGATAGATAGATAGATAGATAGATAGATATTTTTAGCATTTGATTATAGAACTTTAGATTCTAGATTCTTTCTCTTCCTCTCTCATCACCCACACCCACTGGAAGGACAAGCAATCAAATATAGGCTGAACATGTGAAATTATGCAGAACCTCTCCATAGTGAGCACACTGTGAGAGTCTGATTAAATGTCCCTTCTTCTTATCCTGCCCCCCAACCACTCTCCACCCTGTCCCTGTCCCTCTACAGAAATGTGAACATTCATCAGCCCTCCCCCCCACCCTGCCCTCCCCTCCATCATCCTACCTCTCATCCCCCTTCCCCCTACTCTTTTATGTGGCAAGATGCCCAGTTTAGAGTTTATGTCATTCCTTCCCTACGCCAAATTCTGTGAGAGTAAGGTTGA